>VXCM01002579.1:69937-110491 GCA_014773175.1 Lucifuga dentata
GTTCAGTTTTAACTCCTGACACTGGTGTTGAGAATATTTAACACTTTGTAGTGTCGAGCAGTGTTAAATTTCAACTCTGCACAGAGTTAATATTTACTCCATTATAGTGTTAAAATGCTAACACTTTGAAAAGTGTTGAAATAACACTTTTGGGAGTGGACCCCATGAGACACTTTGAAAGTGTTGAGATTAACTCTTACAGAGTTATTTTGACTCTGCTGAATTTGCTGTGTGTGCTCTGGGTCACAGTGCCTGAATATCTCACAAGCCAAAGGAGAGCACAGACAACACAACATCCCTGAACTACAAACACAATCGCTGTGTTGTTTATTGTGTTCTTGGTGCAGGTCACTTTTGTCCTTTGCATGGCCATCTTGTCAGCAGCAGGCTCTGTTCCTCAGCATCCTCAGCCAATGGTAGCTCTCCTTCTGCTCAATAAGTGGTGGACTGAGCGTCACCATGGTGACTTGGCAGTCATTTTCACAGCATGATGTTTGCTCAGTTGTGCTCATGGTGGAATATCTCTAAGTCTTCCTTTTTTTTTATTTGTGTTAATTACAAAGTCACAGTTTGTAAATGATTTGTAATAGTGCAGCAGTGCAGTAACAGCACCACAGTATGCATAGACTGACAGCTGTTACCATTTTGGATTTGGTTTCAAATTGGTATCCCAATTTTTAAGCTCTTATCTAAGGAATGTCTCACTATGTTGTTTACCTCATCTGTATTTTATTAGGATATGGAAAACTTTCAGATAGTGATTTAATTGTATAGCAAATATAATATGTTTAGTTTTAGTTCTTTAAATGAGAATCACTATTAGTTCTTAAATATTAAGCCAGTTATCAACTTAAATACCTCCATTTAATTCCAGTTTCCATGACAAAGGTTATTTTATTTTATATGTTAGATATGCACTTTCTAAGAGCCCTTGATTATTATTTTGACTATTTCTCATTCTTCTTGCACCTATCTCCTCCAGACTGCTGTTTTATGTTGTTAATTAATCATACTATTTAATTTCATGGATGCTCTTGCTACATGGGAGAAAATGTTTCCATCTAGGTGGCTTTTGTCTGTTGAGTAGCAAAACTTGTTTGTGCTATCTATGAATTGAAAATGATAGCTGAGATACAAATGAATGTGCATTAATGGGTGAAAATAATTTAAAAATACCAATAAGTAGTATAATTGGATAGCAATAATAGCAACTCTATTTATATAGTACCTTTCAAAACAGATGTAGATGGTGATACCGCACGGCATGGGAATAATAGTAGTATATTTAATAGGTGTAGTCGTTATTAAGAACCTATGATCAGCCCGTAATTAAAGCTCAAACACAAAACAGAAAGGAGGACAGGGATAAACTATTTTACTTGTAAGAATATATAAAGGATTTCATATATTTTACAGCAATTATATGTAAAAGTTTAATTGAGATTATTGAGATTCTTTCTGTGGTACGGGATTATCCAAAATATTTGATTACAAGAAGTGAACAGGTTTTACTGTTTTTAGTCCATCATTACATTACATCTTCATCCTGAATGGAGCCTAATGTAGCGAGAGACTGAGAGAGATATTAATGTGTACAGCCTTCAGTCCCCACCCACATCGTATTTACTTGATTGGAAGGATGTGTATATTGATTTCCTGTTCAATGCTCTTTGCTTGTCTCGTCTCCAAGAAAAATAGTTTTCATAGAATATTAGGATGAACACTGCAGCTGTAGCACTCTGCCATGTTTTAATCTACTTGGTCACAGATTACAACCTCATGGTGTAAGATATTATTAGCTTTTGACCTGATTAAGCAAAGATATGAGGGCTCCACTCAGATCAGAGAGCCATGGAAAGTCTTTGAAAAGAATAACACCATGTGTGTTTCGCTCAACATGCAGCCAAATGAGGGCGAAATCTAGTTAAAATCCAGTGAGACCATGGTGAGAAAGTCTGCAGGCTTATCAAGCCATTAAAGAAAACCTCAGAAAGGGAAATTTAGACTAAGACTGGTCAGAGTTATTGACATTTTTCATTCCAAACTGTCTGTACCTAGTTTAGCAAAACTGTCACATTAAATTTCAGGCATTAATATTTCAGGCATACATATGCTCCAACACTTTAGAAAACACATTTTTTAGTATTTCAGTAATGTTTAGAGCCCTTTTTAGACTGTGTTCTCCTCATCTAGATTCTAGCTGCATTTTGTATTGACCGTTATGCTATTAAAAACTGTGCTTCCTACTTTCTCGTTGGATGAGCTTCATCCTTGTTTTAAAAATAATAACTTCTTTGCCTGGGTTGTCACTGTCCAATTCTAGGTGCAGATATATCCATTTACACCAAGTCGGATCTCCCAGTTTAACAAAACTTTATTCCAGACCTGGGATTTTATCTCATGAATGTGTCTCAGCTATATGGATTGCATTTACACCTGGCAAGTTGTGACTAAGAACTGATAACAATGAGCATTCTGAGTGAAAATCAATGTCAGATCCATTCTGCATCCATTACGTCTTGCTTTATCATGCCTGTCCTTACTTGAATACTGCATCTGGATAAAAAAAATCACATGTAAATGCAAAGGAACCTCCTTTCACACTAGCAATCCATTTGATACAGCAGATGTCATGTTTTCATTTTAAAACAAACATCTTTATCTTGGTATTGCAATCATCATTGTTAGATTCGGGATGTATTTTACAATCTCCCAAACATGGACTTTCTGTTGCTTGCTCTGCCCATAAAGTAAATCATCATGTCTTCTTCTCTCTTCCCATAACTTCATTATTTTACTATAGTTTTTCCTGCACTTTTCTTTCTTTGTTCACTCAATCCATCTCTCCGTTTGCCTCCTCCTCTCCTCTCCTTCACCCTCTGTTAAGTATTTTGCTGATATGGGCCAGTAAGCGCTGTGCCATAGCTTTATAGCTGTGCCCTGCTGGATCTTAGCAGCTACTCTGCATCTCTCCTCTGCAGGGTAGCGTGACTCTGCAGGATTTGCTTGATCCTTATACACTGACTCTAAAAACCAAACGTCACCAGTTTTGCTCTCTATCGACATTGCCGATTATTTTCGAGCTGCATTTACGCATAGTTGTGCTGAATGTGTGGGTATAATCTTCTCCAGCAACGTCCTGCATTACGCTAATGTACTTTCATGCTTGGAATATTTGGAATCTTTTATTGCTAATCAGAGCTCCACTGAGGCAAATGTGGAACGTTTTCTGCCAATTATATAATGTCTATTAAATCTGGAACCACTCTGAGCCCATTGATATTGAGATAATAATCAAACATTCCATGGCTCAGTGAGCCATAGTGCCTACATGTATGAATACACGTTGCATGAGGTGTACTAGGGTAGACCTTCAGAGCAGCTTGAGGAATGAGCATGTTAACCTGTTGTTATGCTGCGTTCGACAGACCTCGGAACTCAGATTTTTCCAACTTCTGACTTGGAAAAATGTGTTGGAACGGCACTTTAAGTTAGAGCTCCGGCTGGGAAACTTGGACCACAATTATCTACCCCGACTTACCGAGTATGACGTCACTCAACATGGCAGCACCTGTGAAAGCGAGCTTTGTGAATGGAAATGATCAACTAAAAGGCGAATAAAGTATTTTTTCTTGAATGAAATTGAAAGAAAACGGTCGGAATATATCGCCAAATTAACTATCTATTTTGTATAACTGTTTTCCATTGAAACGTAAGTATAAATAATTTCATAATATTACTTCTCTGCACAAAGTTTAATACCTAAACCAAACAGTCCTGTAGGCTAGCATTTATTATGAAGTTTAATTAATTTTATAGTATTTATTGGGGTTCAGCTATGCTTTTTTGATTACATTTGGCTGGAATGGTTTGAGGTTTGAGGTTGGAAGTTGGAGCTTCCAACTGGGAGAAATTCGACTTCCGAGGTCTGTCGAACGCAGCATAAGCACGAATTCCTGTGTCCACTTGCTCAAAGTGTTTCTGCTTGCATGACAAATGTACAAGCAGCAAAAGAACAGCGGTTAATATTTTGTTTTTGAGAAGGTTGTGAATAAAATGAAAATCGCTGTTAGGTCTTTGTCACTTTGTCTTTGAGGAAAGTCAAATATTCCACAGTGAGAAGTCCACACTGAAAGTCACTGCAGAATGGTGACTGAGTATGAATTGGGTGGCTATGTGGGCAAGTACAGGACTTTTTTTTTTTTTTTAATCATCATGGCTAGGGGACTATAAAGAAGGAAGCATTGCCAGGTGGGCTAGCTGCTAGCTTGCTATAGCCAGACTATCAGTGGAAGACTGAGCCTGCCTATTTGAAACATCCCCCAGCAACAGATTCTGGCTCCATTTGTCTTTCACACTGTGTTAGAAATATGAATATGAAGTGGCTAATCTATATTAATATTCACTGTGCATATGAGGACGTTGTTTAGCTATCTAAGTTCTCCACTGCCATTGAGAGCATCAGGGGATCATGGGAGTAAAGAAAGCTGCAATAACTGCTAAGACTATTAATGGACTATAAGAAAACTGAGGCGGAGTAAAGCAGATTCAGATCTTGGTTTGTTTCTAGTTTTCTGAAATATTTTTTTTGAATGAAGACATTTTCCAAATACAAAACATCTCATACTCAAGTGTGTATAGCTGTAACTTAGTGATCTCCGTCTTCTCTGAGGATTTGTGTCTTGTTTTCTTTCTGTGGATTTGCTGTACACCACAGGGACTAAACCTGGCTACGTGGACTGACAACCAAATACAGTTACTAAAAATTCTAATATCATTACAATGGGCTTCACAGCATTTTTCATAGCTTTAGGATCTCTTCCACTTCACTGTTCACACACCAAATTTCACTACACCAACAACTAAGATCCCTAATAAAGAAAATGTACCATGAGAGGTATCTTTACAGTTTAAAATGTGTTTTGTGTCCCAGGTAGTTGCTGTAGAAGTAGAAGTTGCTGATTTTGCAGTCTATCCCAATAACAGAATGACTCATCATCATCTAGACTCATATCAGACGGACTTTGCTCTGCATTTAGCTCACAGATCTATTATTTAAATCAGAAGAAAGCTGTAGGACATCCTGTTCAAAAATAGAAATAACTGTACCTGCTTTCTTAAAAGAGACACATTACACAGATTAACATGTTCTTATTTTCATTTAGGGGTCTATTTTGACTTTGCAGTGCATCTCTGAGCACACTGAGTGAAAACAGGCCATTTTAGTTACTTCTTTCTCTTTAAGGTCTTTAAATCTGATTTGCCAGCCATGAATTGGCGAGTGCTAGCTAAACACTTTCTCGCTAGCCTTGTGCTTCATGGGAGTGGTAAAATTTGTTACATGTTTATGTAAACATGTCACATGTTATAGACATGAATCTCAAATCTAGCAACTTTAAAAATGTTTAACACATGCTTCCTACTATAATACACTGTATAAATGTGTGAAAATGACCCCCAAAAAAGCACAATATGACTCCTTTAACTAACCTCTGTAAAATTTGTCTCACTGTCTAGAGGAGGGGCTTTGTTGTAACAACTCTTGAATTTACACACACCCGCACACACACGACACACAAACATATATATACTGTGAATGGCTTGCCTGGATTAATTAAGTCAGTGTTGCGTATCTTTTGGGCTGCTGAACTGCCTGCGTGTGTGTGTGTGTGCGCACGTTTGTGCCTGCATTTGCCTATTTGGATTTACACAGGTTATTCAAGGTGAGCGTGAGCTTGTTGTGAGCGTGGGTAGCTGCTGTGAGTCACACTTTCCTACACACCTATACAACAGTGATCATATATACCACCTCCCTGTGAGTTCCATCACCGCTGCAGCAGCTTCTTTACACCTTTTTTGTCTTTACTGCTAAAAACTGTTTCCTTTAATGATGCCTGTGCTATGATACATCCAATTTCAAATGCTTGTTCTTTGTTGGTCCTCTTAAATAATCTCTAAACTGTTTTCTGGGCATGCATGGGCAAAGTGTTCATGGACACACAGACACACATAAGCACCTGTACCACTGTACAATGTTTTTATATGAGATTAGACAAGTCATGTCTGCTGACGTAACAAGGACTCTTTCATGAGAGAAACTGCAGTGTCTCATCTGCTGCAGCCCCTGAGGAGGAGGAACAATGGCCATGCATGTGTGTGTGTGTGTGTGTGTGTGTGTGTGCCNCCCCTGAGGAGGAGGAACAATGGCCATGCATGTGTGTGTGTGTGTGTGTGTGTGTGTGTGCCTTTCCACACATCTGCCAGAACATCCCTTCATCTTTCCTCTCTCCAAATATCCCTCTCCCTCCTTTCACTCCATCCCCAATTTCCCTATCAGTCCCTCTTTCTCCCCTCACTCACCCCTTATCGCTCTCTCTTTTTTTTTTTTTAACNTTTTTTTTTTTTTAACATTCTGTATTTCCATATCGTCAGCACTGAAGCTGCTTATGTTTCTACCTCAGCCCAGCTGTGTGCTGCTGGGCATGATGTTACATAACTTAATAAATCCTATATGAGTGAGCTGTGACGGGGTTTGATCTGATGTGACAGCGGCTGCTGTTGGCGAACATGCTGCCTCTAAGATGATGAAGAATGAGGAAGAGTGTGCTTGTGTGTATGTACGGAGGGTCCAGGTAGGCTAGTACAGGCCCAGACTAGATGCAGGGAGGTAGTGTGTCAACTTGGAGTTGGACTCAGAGACGATCATTGCTGGAGCTGTAGTGTCTAACTCTGTTTGAGATAAATTAGTGTTACTGGTGGTGGTTCAGTAATGTGCTTATATAATTAAAAGTATAATTATATTTATGACCAGCAACCAGCTGGGTAATATGGGGAAAATGAACTTCAAAATAGCCAGGATAGGGCTACAATTAATGATTATTTAATTTTATTATATTTATTATATTTTTTAATAGACTTTTAGGTCTGAATGATGATTGGTTAGTTCTCTCAGATGGTTGCGATGTGATTGGCTGCTGAACCCTGATGTCCTGACCTTGCTTACAAAGTGTGAGCTTGACTCAGCTGCACCGTGCTGTATGCTAACACATCAACAGCTCAGCATCTAGGAAGACAGAAAAACTCATTCCCTAGCTGTGTGCATGTGCGTGCGTACATGTGCCTGGATATACAGTGCCTCCACAAACCTCAATTTTCTAATTTTCTCACTCTCTTTCTCTCTGTTCTTTCTTGTTTTCCTCCAGGCTGAAGGGGAGAGAATAATAGCAGAAAATAAGGGAAAGACGCTGTTTGACCTGATGTCTGCCCCTGCTCCAGCCAATCGGAGGTCTGGGTCGGGTTCACGCAGGTACATATCCAATCAGAAGCCCTAATTTTGCCGCTTTTAGCCATGCCACCTCACCTCTTACATTTGCTTCTTGTTTTTCTTTATATAAATACACTAACAGAGGTTTTTTAATGCTTTGTAAGACTCTCCAGGTAGATACAGTATGTATGGATGGATTATTGATGGCAGCAAGGATGCTCACTTGCAGGGTATAAAGGTTAACTTAACTTAACTTCATGTTAACTTAAAGACAGGCAGACACTGTATGATTTAGGCCTGATTTTAACCCTGAACTGAAAAGTCACAAACTAATTATCAGAGTCGGGCCGAATTTCAGCCTGATGCATGTCAGCTGTCATCTGACATGCAGTTTACTAAGTATATTAATGATGTGTTTTCCCCTCCAGCTAGTATACAGTGTTAGATTTCTTTGATTACTGAGTCTTTATTGTCCTATAGGCACCATCATGACATCAAATTATCTTTAATCTTTCTCCAGCCATTAAGCCTTTTAAGCTTGATCTTCTATGTTGTCACTTTTCCAATGGATTAATGAATTCTTTGTTTTATTTGTACTGTATACAGTATGAATGGTTTTCAAATATTGATTTAATTTTGTGGTCCAAGTTTGCACAATCACCACTTTGTAACTATGCAGAGCTAATTTGGTTTTGATATTGGTTTTGATATTGGTTTTGGCTGAGGAGCCAAACATAAGAATTAGATCCTATAAACTGATGAAACTGCATATTGCCAAAAATCTCAACTCAAAATAAGTGAAAGTTCTTTAATTGGTACTCTCTTTCAGATATTACAAATTACAAAGTTTAAAGCAATTAAGGGATTGTCTATTTCACAGGGAAACAGTGGAATTCATCCTTCATTTGATAATAATATCACCGAATCGCTGGTTTGGTCATGTAGCTACAGTCAGTTCAATCTGTAGCTGTGGTGTGCTCCTCTCTCTCATCTCTTTCTCAGATTCAACCCTCTGAAGATGCTGCAGCCCAAACGCCGCTTGCAGCAAATGCTGGCGTCCTCACCCGCCCCGGTGCCAAAGCCGGTGTCGGGGATGGCAGCTGCCCCAGTGCCGGCCACGGTGCCAGTGGCCATTCCTGTGCCCGCGCCTCCCGCGTGAGACACACTTTAGTTACAGTCTCAGAGAGCATGCTCCGCAGCTGTAGCTAAAGCTCTGGCATGCACTGTAGCCACTAAATCAGCATGATTAGCTACTACTTATTAACCAAAATCCTTTTCAAGGCAGGGTTTCCCCTACCATTCCAGGCTGACTTCATCTGTAATCAACTGGAAGCACTTTGCAGTTTGATTTGATTAGAGTCTGATGGGTCCATATCTGAGTTGATTAGAATCTGTATTTTATTCATTTGATGCCAATTAAACAATTTACATACACACTATACTCCCATTTTGTCTGTACTGACATTAAGGCAAAAATAATGCAGAGTATGACATATACATGGATGGAATTAATAGGATTCCGTTGTTTGGTGTATATACAGGACTCATTGCCTAATCAGTTTACAGAAGTGCAGCAGGTGAGGAACTGCATGCACAGAATGCTTACAGATTTTAAGCCTATTGAGCATTTATATGTTTGCATAAATTTATTTACAATCACACAATCCTGAGCCATTACTCTGAGCACACCAAGTCAATTTATGGTGATTTCTGATATGATTAAGGTGTTTAGATGACTTTTTTTTTTTTTTTTTTTTTAAATCAACTTATTGCCTTAATTAGAGTAGAATCAAAGTTTTAATGTGCATGTAAACATACTGACTGAAAACCCAAGGAAGTTCTCAGTGTTGATAGTTTGGAAGTTTGGTATCAAAACCAGCAGATAGAGCTTTGCAGGACAAAGGCTGGGGAGTGTGTTTCTGTGTCACCATCAGAGAGGCTCCTACTGGTGAAACAAAATCTTGGGGAAACCCTGATACAGAGCAGACCTCTTGTTTTACAAAAATAATTTGTGAATTAGAATTGGAGCATTTGGTAACATCTGCATCCTGGAATTAACATTTATCATGAAGGTGTGTTTAGGGGCTACATGCACGGTAAAAATAACACTAGAGCTGTGCTGTGGAAGACAAACCGACAGTGATCAATGGTGATCACTGATTCATGAGAATGACTGCTGCTTAAATCAACACCATAACCAGCTGAGAGCTGGTGAGACACCGACGTTGCCTGAACTGAGAATGGACATTTGGTTTAGTTTAAAATGAAAAATGCTTTATAGTAGAAATTTTATGTCAAATGTCAATTTAATATTTCAGTTTTGTAAGCAAAGTCTCTGTCTCTACCGGAATCTACGCTTCAGTACTCCACAGCGAAAAGAATATTTGCTGTTCTCCAACCACTCACACTTAACCGACACTGCCTGACTGCTGTGACACGATAAATCCTTCATCCCACCCACACTACCTCCACCTGACTGTCACCCACCTCCCACAGTCCAGATACAGGTTCTGTCCCTTCAGATGGATGGGCCAGGTTATCAGATTGCACCAAACAAACCTTAAACACCATTTACTCTTTCTTTATCTTTCCTCTAGGCTTACTGCTTCAGCTGCTTTTCCCTGCTTTATGTCTTAGCTTCACTGATCCTCTAACAAGACCTACTGGCTACTATCTGGCCTCCTTTCTTTTTGTTATCACATAGGACGTGGTTTACTCCACACTGACCACTCGGCATAGCACACTGGTAAAATCGGGTGGCATGAAAATAAGCAATGCTGGTTGTGCAATATAGTACAAGGTCCAAATGATCAACCAAAGTTGAGAATGACTGGTCATAGATCTCCATTTCCAGTAAACTGTTAAACATGTCTGCTTGATTGGTATTATGCATCAATTTAAATGGTGATTTTCTATACAACTTTAGATTTATGTTATGTATATTTGGAAAATTCTTTACTTCCCTTTCTTCTGTTGGATATGAGAGAGTTTCACTACATGGTCTGATGTGTAGGTACCAGTAGGGTGAACTGCAGGAACAAAGAGGATAAGCAGGACAGAACACTATGTCATGTTTGGATTTAATCATATCAAAGTGGAGTTATTATGTCCTATGTGATGGGTGTTTTCATTAGCCCTGCTTCATCTATTCTCCCCTGTGAAGGCCAGTGACTGGAGAACAACTACGTCCTTTAAGTTTTCACACCTATGTGGTTTAGTCCAGTTCAGTCAGATGAGGGTTCACATGTGAAGTAAGGAGCAGTTTTCATGATTTTGAATTGCATTTAAATTCAGCATTCTGTTCTGTTCTGCTGACATAGTTTTGTCAAATGGGCCAAATGATAGCTATAGGAACATATGGCAGTTATGTATTCATTCCATTTTATTTAGCTATCCTGGTCAGACATTTCTGGCCAATTAGCAGAGCTTTTGTCACATGGCTTTTGTTGATATATTTTGGTTCACTTGTATTTTTTTTTTTTTTTTTTTTCTGTATGAAACCAAACTGTAAATGCAATATTTAGTTCCTGATTTGGACCAGAGTAAACAAAGTACCTGAAAACATCTTTAAAGTAGAAAGTCATTATAACATTTGCTATGTATCACACAATATTATTGAATTTGCAGATCACAGATCATGCATTCCCATTTCTTTTACCTGCTATCATTGATATTTCCAAAGCAGAATAGTAGCAATTTACATTCTAGCATTATTATTTAGATGTACCTAGTGTGTCTTTATATTATGGTGGAGATGACGACACGTGTGTTAATTGAAGTAGTAATCCGCCCTCAAGAAAAAACATCTTTTTTTTCTGCCTGGTGGTGCATGTAGAGAAAAAATTTCTAAAGAGGTGAGGATGGCATAATATGCATGGCTTCACAGCTGGCCAAATCTGTCTTTAGTCCAAAAAGACCTTAGAAAGCTTTAAGTCCTGAAGTTGTGTTTCAACAATTGTTTGCTTTGAAAAAGATGCGCTACAGACCGATTTTGTGTTTGATTATGGCTTTGAACCCAGTTCCAAAAGCAAATGTGTTATGTGGTCGACACAGGTGTGGGAGAGCTTGTTATTTTGTATAATTAGGTTATGAATAAATGCTAATGCTGTTGTCACCTCTGTCCTACTCTTTCATAATAATAGTCTCAAAACATTTTATCATGTGTGTTAGGTGTGTTATCATCAGTGTTCGGTTATGTTCTGTGCCAAATGTAGTATGTAGGAGCTAGGCATATTAATCCTGCTCTCCTCTCAAAAAGCTTTTACAGTCACATCTCTTGGGCTCCTTCATCTTTGAGTGCTGATTGATATTTGGAATCCGCCTGTAGCTTGTGCTTAGAAACATGAGTGCATCACAGAATCAAAATCTAATGTGCTACATGTGAGACAAGCTTATCTCACCTCAGCACGCAACCATTCAGGTGTGATCGTCTCCTGTTCTCTGTGATTTAACACCATGTTGTCTCTGCCTGGTCAGGTTTGACTACTGCAGGTTCATAGAGCTAGACTACGTTCCCATGGAGACAGGCTCTCTGGTCTCAATGCGCCCAACTAAAGGCTATGCATCAACCAAGTCGCCAACTAAAGGATACACTTCCACCAAGTCACCAGACCGCCACAGTCGTTCAACAAACTTGCCCTCGACCCCTCGTTCTCGGTCTGTTCTGAGTTCCTCTACTTTTGTCCTGTTTTCTCTCGTTCAGTGTTGATTCTCTGAAGCATGGGATGTTTTGTATTGTGAATATTTTGTGATAACAGTTCCATTGTGAAAAACATCTGGGCATTTGACATATTGTCCATATCATGTCCAGTCACCTTTCACTCTTTGGTTAAAAGTCTTTTAACATTCTCTTTTCTCACTCACCAGAAGAAATGTTCTCCATTTTAGTCTTTGAGTGTCTAATTTGTTTTCACATTTGGTTTGATCTGATGAAAATGCAACATCATTGTCCTAAAGTGCCTAAAGACATGCTTTGTTTGAGAGGCAGAACTGTGCTTGTTGCACTGTTGTATATTAGCTGTGTGTGATGTGTTTGTAATGTGTCTGTGTTTGTGCATTTCTATCTTGTGGCACGTTTGTGGACTTGGACTCAATTATGCTCCTTTTATATCGATTTGATAAATGGTATAATGGTTTTGATCAACAGCTCACAGAGATCAGAGCCGTTTCATGGTGCTACAACTTCTGATGAACTTCTGATGAACATAGATACCAACACAGATATTAACATCTCTCTTTTTACTTTGAACCAGACGGACACCAGCCCCGCCCAGTAACAGAGATCCCTATGGCAACAACTCACACAGCAGCAGCAGCAACTCAGGCTCTTATAAAGGCAGCGACTGCAGCCCCACCAAAGGGTGAGACAGACGCTGCATGACTCTTTATTAATGGAAAGAAAAGACAAGTCAAGTTAATTTGTGTAGCCAAATATCACATACAGGCCCAGATTCATAAAAAAAATGGCGATGTGGAGAGTAACATTGCCTTAATATGCACCATGATGGTTGAGGCACATTCATAAAACTTCTCCTACGATAATCAGCGTACCGTTGTCACCTGAAGGCAGCGTTGCCGTGAGAGGTGTGTCAGGTAAAAGCCAATGAAGATCAGCATGATAATAAGCTGCTGCATATTTATCAGCCACCATTTATCCTGATTTATCTGATTTTGAAGCCACAAATCGGCAAAAGAAACATACATTCATACGTTCTGCTTTAGAGAGCCTCGTTTTAAAAGACTGACACTAAAATAATAGTTAAATGTCTATTTTAACCCCTTTAGTGCAATCGCACTGCACTGGGGTGGGGGTGGAGTGGGGGGGGGTTGGTGAGGAATGAGGAACTCAGACTTGTGCAGCAGGTAAGGTGATATTTAACAGAGTGCCTGAATGCGTCTCAGATTGGATCAAAACTCACCATTTAAAAACTGACTGATCAGCTGAGTGACTTTATCAAAGTTATTGATCACTAACACATGAAGCAAACAAAGTTATAAACGTCGCCCAGATTTCATACCGCTGCATTTTATCACCAGACTGAAGGAGGCCTTATGTTTTGCTTGTCAGTTAGTTTTATGAATAGCTACTGCAACACGCAAATAAGGAAGTATCACAGTAACGCCTCTTTCGAGCGCTAAACGCTAAAATATGTAACAGGCATTTATGAATGAGCAAATGTGCTTGCATCATGATATTTGCACATAGCAATGTAATAAATCATGTGCTACAGTTTATGAATCTGGGCCACAGTGTCTCAAAGGGCTTAAGTGGTTTACAACACCAACCCAGCTCAAGCTTTCTAGAGTGATCCGCAAATAAAACTGAGCCTTCAAGGGGGAAACAGACATGTTAGACAGCACCATAATCTAAACACCAAACGATGAATTATCTTTTAGAAGAAAGGTGTTCCATCCTCCAGTAGAGTTTCATAAACTTTTACGATCAATACAAAAGTGCACTGAAGTAATCTGTCACCATATGGTGACTGAACACCTTATTAAGACACTTTATATTGGTTTTTCCTTTAATTTGTCACCCATTGGTATATGAATAAGCTGCAGCAGAAGCACAGAGAGTTTAAATAGGCAGCCTTGTTGCAAAGGGTTCATTGGATGTGTGCTCTTTCTAAGGTACATTACAGACTTCTCTTTTATGGATAATTTCATACAAGCAAAATTACTTTAAAAATTAATTTGAAGTCAGTTCCAAAGAACCCAACAAAAAACATGAATATCTTTGTGTCCTGTGTGTTGCCCAGACGTCACCAGAAGTACCCATCATGTACTGACAACCACGGTATCCGACCTCCTCCACCAGAGCAGTACCTCACACCCCTGCAGCAGAAGGAGGTGTGTATCCGNATCCGACCTCCTCCACCAGAGCAGTACCTCACACCCCTGCAGCAGAAGGAGGTGTGTATCCGACACCTGCGGGCCAGGCTAAAGGAAACCATCAGCACACTGCATGTCAGGTGAGAGACATGCCAAAAACGTAAGCCCTTCCTCCATTTGTACTTTTTCAGGGTCCCTTTACTATCTTTGCCCTCCTAAATCTTTTGTCCTCTCCCCACTCTTCTGTCCTTTCTCCCTCCCTCTTAGGGATACAGAAATAGATGAGCTGAGAGTTCAGCTATACAGGATGCAGGAGGACTGGGTTGAAGAGGAATGTCACCGTGTCGAGGCTCAACTGGCCCTGAAGGAGGCACGGCAGGAGATCCAGCAGCTGAAAAACGCAGTGGATATCGTTCGTAACAGGCTCAGTGATGCTGGGGGGCTCAGTGGCGATGCAGGGGTCCAGAAGTATTTCCAGGACATCAACACACAAAACCACAAGCTGGAGAACTTGCTGCTCAGCATGGAACTGGCCCAGACCGGATTAGCAAGGGAGGGGGAAGGCATACCAGGCTTTCGGACCCGAGTTGGGGGATCGGCACCTGCTTCAGTATCAGGGGAAAGTCCTGGGGGAGTGCCCAAACCGGCAGTAGGAGGGAGAGGGTCATGCTCCTGTGATGGCTCCCCAGCCCGATCCCTAACCCGAAGCTCCACCTACACTAAGCTGAGCGATCAGGCGCTGGCAGACAGGAATGGCAACGGACCAGACTTTCCTTGTCTGTCAGGTGCTGGAACCCAGGACAGTGGCTTTGTCTGCTGTGGGGAAAGCAGTATCCCAAGCCGGGCCGACCTGCTTCTGGAGGCTGCCTTCCTGTCTGAGGAAACAACATCTTTACTCAACTCCTACTCACAAACCTTTCCTCACTCTCTACCTAACTCTCTGCCTCACTCCTTCTCCCAAACCTTGCCTCACTCCTTCTCCCAACCCTTGCCTCACACTTTGCCGCATAATTTCTCCCACACTTTGCCCCATACCATTCCGCACTCCTCCACCTATGAGAAGCTGTGCACGGGTGACCGGTTGGCACCCTTTCGTTGCGCCCTTGGTGGTGGAGTGGCCTGTATGAGCCACCCCTGCCTGTCCCACCACCANTTCGTTGCGCCCTTGGTGGTGGAGTGGCCTGTATGAGCCACCCCTGCCTGTCCCACCACCACCTCTACCTGCACCCGCTCCGGGAGACAGGCATTCAGACTGAAAGCTGCCCCATTCCTACAACAGCAGGTTATCCTTCCGACCTGGACACCATTGCCGAGCAGCGCACGTTTCGCTCCCAGGCCTGTAGCCCTACTTCCACCTGGATGTCTGATGAGGCGGAGGAAGAACTGGACTCCATCACTACCTTAACTTTAGTAACCACAGCGACGATGATGACTGCTGCAACAGAGCCACTTCCTGTCTCCAAAACACCGGTTGTCGCTCCTCTACCACGTTCTGCCACTGTGACGTGTTCAATGGAGATTCCTCTGTGTAAGGAGAAGGACGGAGAAGAAGAGGAAAAGCAGGAGAAGGAGCACAGAGAAAAGCTAATTGCTGCAATTGAGGAACAGGAGGAAACAAAACTGGTGGGACTGGTAGAAGAAGGGCAGCAGGCACAGATGGACACCGTGGGATGTGATCAGGTGGAAAGTCAGGACGCAGTGGAGGAAGCTGCACAGTGGAACCAATGCGATTTGGTGGACACAACAGCAGGGATGCAAGGTGAGCTTAGAATGGGAGGATGCACTGATGAAGAAGAAGGACAAGGAGACACACAGCTGGAGGACCTCAGTGGGAAAGAGAAGCATAAAGAAGTTGGGCAGTTAGTAATATCTACCCAGGTAACAGCAGAGTTAAGCCCAAATTGCCAAGGATCATCAGCAGGTGTAGAACAGCCTCAAACCTCCCAACCAAGGAGATCCACTTCCCCTGAGGAGTTAGCCAGTCTCAACGTTGTGGAAGCGGATGATGACAATGATGATGAAGAAACTAAAGAACAAGGAAGTGCTGCGGCAGAGGAGGGAAACTCCTCGTCTACATCAAGCTCTGGTTCTGTTCAGAAAAGCTACTGGAGTCGTCACTTCCTGATTGACCTGCTAGCAGTTGCCATCCCTGTGGTACCAACTGTGGCATGGCTCTGCCGTGGTCCGGTACGTAACGGACAGCCCATGTACCACATAGGCTCGCTTTTACGGGGGTGTTGCACTGTGGCACTCCACTCACTGCGCAGGGGAGGGGGGTTAAGGCATTACCCCGCAGGCGGGGGAGACCTGGGAGGATCACAGATATGAGAAGAGCTCTTATCTGTTCATCACCTCTGCTAGTGTCTGGAGTCCTGTGGTGTGAGGAGAGGAAGAGAAAGAATTTCCTGATGTGCATTTCTCGTCAAGATGAAGGAGCGTAATATCTGAGGGGAGCACCAGGAACAGGAAATGTGCTTTTCTGGCTTTGATTTGCTATGACTGGTAAACTCTGTATGCTTCTTCCATAGTCCTGCTCCTTATTGTCTCACCCAGCTGGTCCCTACTGTTACTCCCATGATGTCTGCCAAGACAAATGTTGTGCATGGGAATGAAAACTGAATGAGCTGAATGAAATGAACCGCCTGCGCTTGTTTGACACTGATTGTCTTGCTTTTGAATGCAGGGAGAGTGTAACAGGAAGATGTTTTTTGATGTATTGTATGATGGTTAACCCACCAGTTTGGCTCAGTTCTGAAATGTTCGGCTGATCATGTGTTCAACTGATCACACATTTGTGTGTGCGTGTGCGTGTTCAAGAAAGTGTGTATGTAAAAGAGTGTGCAAGAGTTTGTATGTGTATTAAGCAAATGGTCTGGTGGTAAGAGGAGCTACAGTACGATCAGTGACCAGTGATCAGTGAAAGGGAAAATCCACCCAAAACCAAAAGTCACGCATCTCATCTGGTGTTCAGTCTTGTGTGTCCCATCTGGCTTTATTACGACTGATATCAAGCAGCTCATTTACATTCAGCGCTTTGACAGAACTCAGGGTGAATCTAAGAGTGTATCATCACGAAATTCAGCAAAACCATTTTGATATAGAGCTAACACACACATTCTATGTATTCGCAAAGTCCATTTCCATTTTAGTAGCATTAGTTAGTCAACTGAGCAAAAACTTGCCACATATTTTTGAATGTAACTGCACACCAAATACCCAGGGAATGAAATATGGTGCAAAAGATGTTAGAAACAAATTTTGTAAAAGTTGATGGAAGGGTGGGGCATAGAGGGAAGAACCCATTAAATTTTGGTGCAGATTCAGATCCAGGAATGTTTTTAATGATTTCTTAACATCGCAATATAGGGCATTATTAGATATTTTTTTGGCAATTTCTTCTCAAGTAATACATGCCAAGGGGAATAAAATAAATGCTTGAACAGGAGGTGCATTAATGGAATTACTACTACTAATTATAGGGTGGAAAATTACAACAACCATTAATGTATAGCTGAGATGATACTGATTCAGTAACATCAAAGAGTTTTTGATGAATAATTGAACAGTAACTTAAACTGATGAGGATAAATTTTCTGTTCATTGTGGTTGATTCATTCTCTTTAGGCCAGTATATTATTAGAGCAAGACAAATTTTATCGAGGCTTTTTCTGCCTAGGAATGAGGGAGTTTCTAGTTCTGGGATAAGACTAGTCTGGGTCTTGAGTGTGCAGTTACAGCCCAGATACATAGTATTTGCTGTTCCTCTACATTTCTTCCACTATCAACCATTTTTGTTGTGCTGTTTCCTTTTTTTCTCACAGATTTTTTTTTACCTTTGTTTTCATCACAGCATTTTTTTCTTCAGTCTATGGGAGCGAGTACAGAACATCATGTACATCATGTGTTTTAGGGTGGATTTTTTTCCTTTTGCATTTTGTACTTATTCACTGGTTGGATCTGAATGAAGAAAGATGTGATTTGTGCTCTACGCTGTACATTTCTGCTAACTCAAAGCTCTCATAGTGTAGATTAACTGTCACTCTAGTCGTGTGTATTTCAAGTCCACAGTACAAGAGTTAGTCACTGCAAATAACAAATGCATTTCTAAGACATGAGTTACTATCTGTTATTTGAGACTCACAATGGAAATCAATAAGATATATTTGACAGACTGAATCTGAGTTGAGATTTGGTTCCCGCGGCTACGATCAGGGTATTTTCCTTGTATGAATGTGTGTATTATGAGAGGAGTTTGAAGTGGTATCTAATGGCTGCTTCTGTTTGTTGATTGTGTGCAGGTGCATATCTACTGTGTATATGTGTAATAAGGGCAAATAAGCACCCTGTGAGTGTACAATTATCCAATTATTCTCACTGTTAGACTTACGAGCCAAACATGGATGGAGAAACACCCCAACACAACCAGCAAGAAGTCTGACCAACACCGGTTTAAAACTTGAGTTCTTCAGAGAAGAAATAAGCAGAGGGAGATTGATATTTTTTTTTTTTACGATTTTGTTGACATATTTTGCACTATTGCTCACTTTATAAATTTTAGGCGATTACTTGAAGTTGATATGTGTATCCAAAGTGTTGGATGTCCACAGATTCTGACTGATTGTTCTGTTAGTCTGATCCTATTACTGTATATCAGATCATATTTTAAAGCAGAAACAGCTATACTAGACTTGCAAGTCTGTTAAAATGTGCAAACATTTCAGGGAGCTCCTGAAAAATACAACTACATGTCATAACTTCTCTTTGAATACTATCAAACAGCTGATAATAACCAGCTCTTTCCATTTCACCACAGAGTGTATCTACAGGCAATTAAAAATGGCTTCCCATAACACACCAGAAAGGGGGCTTGGATTGATGTACAGATGTGGCCGAAAGTATTGGCCCTTTTATTTTATTCTAATAAGGCAATTCAACATGGCTTCCCGTAACACACTATGCATGTATGGGTTGCAAAATACTTACATCAGTTTTTTAAAGTGGAAGATTACCAATACTTTGGCGGCTTCTGTAAGTCTAAAAATGGTGTGTTTAATGTACACACACTTGTAGAGAATGAGACTATATTTCATTGTGTTATGATACTGTATAATGTCTTCACCCAGAAATTAGTGACAATCATGACCATCCATCTCCTCCAAATATTCAATATGAAGCAGCAGCTATTTAACACACTGAGACGTACAGAAAGATTAAACGAATGTCTTAGGAGCTCTGAAACGTGACTGAAACACTTTCCTATAACCTTCGCTCAGCATCGCTCGTCATCGTGTTTGTCTGGTTTGATGCTTCGACTCTGTTCTACTGACTGTATGGAAAACTCGGTGAAAATGATTTCGGAGGCAAGGAACAGTTTCATGTTTTACAAAAAGCCATATATTCCTGTGAGGGAGCAGGTGTGAGAATGAGGGAGGTGGCCTCCTCCTCCTCCTCCTCTAGAAATTAATGTAATGTATAATGATGAAAGTTGCGTGAATGATTATATCAGCGACATTCTTTGATTGGAGTCAGCTGAACTTAAACACAAGCTGCCTCAGCCTCTTGAACTGTAACACAGGGTGATAATGAAAAGTAAAGGGAAACATTTAAGACTGCTTTACAACCTTTAAACCCTTCTGCTCGGTTTAAGAGTTTCAGCTTGTTGTAGGCAGCAGCAGTCATCTCAACCCCATTAATTTTTACCTCTATGCACATATAGTACCTCTGTGTCTACACTTTATCTGCATTATGTGGCCATATGTATGTGTAAAGTCATGTACTGATTACGGAACCTTGTGGCTTGTTGAAACTTTTTGTCTTTTTTAATTTATGCTGTTTGCTGGTGTTGCTGACTGTGTTCAATTCTACTAGTCTTAATAAGGTTTGGTAAAAAGTCATACTTTTACATTACCGATCTTTGGAAATATCAGCGAACAGTGGTTAAAGGACAATATTCAGACATTAAAGGACCACACAGAGAATTTTGCATGTTTGAGCCCAGTAAATACTATCTGCATACATTATATGTTACTGGAAACCATTTTCCAAAACATAAAACTGTATTTTTGTTTTCATCCTACTTTGCTAAATCTACTCTTTCAAAATCAAATGTTCAGGTGATACACCAAACTTAAAATTCAATGTTTTGCATGTTAACACTTATGTGACAAGGTTCAAGAAATTTCAAAGTTCAAGAAATCTTTAATTCCTGCTGCTATTCATGTTTTTAACAGATGCCGTCATTGCAGCAGGGGTAAAGGTAGCCCTGCACCTCTGTAACTTTTAACTGTTTAAACGTAACGTAACTTTTAACTGTTTAGACAGTTTTACTGTCCGTTTTGTGTTGTTCCTGTGCACCTACGGCCACACGAATTTCCTTTTGGAGAATAATAAAGTTGAACTTGTTGCAGAAGGCACGGTCATTCTAATTTTTTGGGACTATCTATATTCCATGGCGGAGAAATACATTTTCCTTTCTGTGCAACACCATCTTGGATTGGTTAATTTAAGTAACTTTGTCAAAAAAATTTAACTGACATTTTGTTTGCTGTGATGTTTACTTATCTCAACCATGTTTCAAGTATCTACAAGTTGATTTTAATAGCGTACTTGAATGAACTAAAACCAGTGGTAGTCTGGAAGGTAAAAAGGAAAAACAATTCTAATATTGTAGTATGTTTTGGAAAATGGCTGGCAGTGATGCAACGTCTATGCAGGTTGTATTTATTGGGCTCAAATAAATAAAAAGTCACTGGTATATTCCTTTAAAGCTGGAATGTGCTTGTTTTGGATTCTGACAATTCTCTTTCCCCATCCCATATCAAATTCACTTTAGTCACTTTTTTTTTTTTTTTNTTTTTTTTTTTTTGCTATGGAGGGCGCTGATTAAAGTCAGAAAAACTGACTCATGTCATATAAAAGGTTACTTTCCATCAATGAATAATGTTTGAAAATTAAAACCACTCCTAGAAATTGAGGAGTTGCATTAGGATTATAAGGGCGCTGTGTATGTGTTGGGGAGGGAGGGGGGAGGAGGAGGTAGAGGAGGAGGGGGCAGTCAGAGTTTTCTGTTGTGAATCTTTGCGTGTGAACTGTCATTTTATGCTTTAATTCTTGTCTGATTGTCTGATGTGTGTAATAGCCTATAATGACTAACAAAGGTTATAAGTGACATTAAGGACATTCAATGCCTTGTAAAGCAGATATTAATATCTACAAAAACTTAATGTAAATTAACTATTTTAATGGCAATAGTAATGTGTACAGTAAAAGACATCAGTAGGCTCCATTCAGTCTCACGACACTATATAAAGAAAGATACCAAAATCCTCTATATTAAACAGCATGGATAAACATTTTCTGTCATCTTTATCTGTGTTTGTCTCAGTCTCCTAACTTCAGTTTGGATCATTTTTTTTGTTTGATACTGTAACTGTTAAGGAAATTGTCCTTTTGTTTTCCCATAAAGCTCCACTAGCGCCCTCTAGAGGCCACAGGACTCCTTAAATCCAAAGAGAACCAAAATGTTTGAACCACCAAATGATTTTGCCCTCCTGAGATTCCTACACTGCAAAATAAGTACACAGAATCCAGCATGAAAACAAGTCCAGAGGATTAATATAGTAGAATAAATACATGAATAGATTTCTATGAGATCAGTCAGGAGAACCTCTCCTGACTGATCTTACAGAAAATCATCTGCACCTATTTACTATAGCATTGAAAAAAAAAAATCTAATACATTATATTCTAGCTGAAAGATATAATATTCTCAGTTAATGTGAACAGAAAGACTTTATTTGTTTTACAATAATTATCTTGGTTACATTTGTATATAAACTTTTAGCTTTATTTTTTTTTTTTACAGAATGACAGTAATGTTTACCAGACTGCATAAGTAGAAAATAAAAGGAATACATGCATCCAAATATGAACAGCATTAAAAGGAGCGTCTTTATATAACAAGTACAAATTCACATAATCACCTGTGAGCTCTGCTCAGCCTCAATGCGTTCATCAATCAAGGAAGGAATAAAACTGAGGAAACTCCTCTCAACACTGAGCAGAAACCCATATAGGGAATTAAATGCCTTTAATCTGAACAGCAACAAATTTGAGCTATTTTTTATATTTGTTTTAATAAGGTCTCACTAACATGAGGCACCACAAACAGCCAATAATAAAAAAAAACCACAATGGTTAAATCTACATAATTCTTGAAATGGATACAGAAAGACAACCTCGTAAAGGTAGTGGAAAGTGCACTTAGTGGGTCCGCACAGCACAGACCCTGTCCAAACATCTTACGAGTCCCTCCAAAAATAAGATTTGAAAGCACAAGACTGTTAGCAAACACAACGTACTTTGTGATGGCCAATCACGAGCTGCACTGCAGTTTTTCTGACTTGTGCCTTTTATGACTTTTCGTCCGACAAGAAACAAGGAAATTTCAGGGTGGACAGGGTCATGAAATCCCAGCTGCATAGGGCAACAAACATCCACTGCTGCCCTTTTCCCTACACTTTCCCGTGGAATGTGCACGTTGATCCCAGTACCTAACAACGAATAAAATCTGGGTAGTTTTTCACTTCCTAACATTTGGCCGTATGTATGGGAAATGTATGGGTTGTGTGGTACAATGTTCAATGTCATCTCTTGGAGAAGGAGAGCTGCAGCGTAATAAATCAATAATAACTCCCCACAGGGTGTAGAAGTCCCAAATCCACACCAAAATTGACAAGTCACATTAATTTTCTTGTATTGTCTGTGGTATAACAAAAGCTTGGATATTCTCATGGTTAAATCCTATTAATTTAATCATTTGAGTGAAAATGAGCACACATTGGAATCCAGAAAGGAACATTTCACATGATGGCCCAGGTGTTGGTTTAGCTCTGCAGAATCAAATTATGTAAGTACACACATCAGCGGCAAAGTGCAGGGATTCAGAGTGCAGCCATAATATTCGGGGTTTGATAACTGACCTGGCCTTTACAGCATTCTGACACGCAAGGTTCAAAGTCATTTGCCAATGATTTTATCTCCACAATGAAGGAGGAAGCTCTGGGCTCATGAAGAGTGCATGGCTTTAAAAAAAACAATTATGAGCTGTCCTTAAGGTCACATACAAAATAAGAAAAAAACATTTAATACTAGGTTAACATTAAAGTATTAAACATGTCAGCAGAAATGAGGAAAACAGAGAAAAGGAAATGCTATACTAGACAACAAACCTAAATAACAGAAAAAATGATAAAAGGCATTTTATGATTATATTAATAATGAGAAATGTTGACGACGGTGATTGTGATGCAGGAGGTTTGTATGAAGATAGAAAGAGAGAGAGAGACAGACAAAGAGAAAGAGAGGGAGCAAGAGAGCGATCTGTATAGATTGTAGACATCCTTAGCGACTGGCATTCACACCTCAGGGACAGAGTGATCCATGGATGACCGCAGGAGACCAGTGGACATCCTGGAAAAAAACAGCAGCACTTAGCCTGGAACTGAACACAACTAACGTGATTTACAGGCTCTTCATTTAATTTTACAGCACAACTTAAATGGGGTAAATTAATATAGCTCCCTCAAATTAAAGCCTGAATTAAAATATTATGAATTATACTGCATCCTGTCACAATCTTTTTATAGAACAAAGCCCCCACTGGAGTTCTGTATTAAAAGTCAATGATAAGAGGCGTTAAGGTGCGCATCAGATCATATGGCCTAGCAGTCTACATGTTACATCAATCTTTTCTTACATAAATTTGACGGAATATTACAACACAGGTTTCATTTGACTTTATAATGACTTTATAATATAGACAAAAGATCTCAAAGTTTATTTACCAGACTATAAATGATACACATGGCAGCTTCAAAGTGGAATAAAATGTCACGCGATGGTGATCTGAATTAGAATAATATGCTGTTCCCCAGTAATAAAAATTTTCCAGTATCCAAATGGAACAAGATTATTTGTTTTTTGGAACATTGGAAAAATAAGTGCTTTCTTAAAAAAAGGACAGGAGATGCAGACATAAGAACCCCAAGTTTCAGAGCTGATAGCCTAAATATTAAGAAGGCAGATGATCTTTGAGCCAAGCCCACAGGGCAGGAGCTCACTTCCTGTTTCACTTGTCTGAGAACACTGTGCAGGACATCATGCTACAAGCTACAAACAGGCAATATAGCCTTAAAATAATATCATTATATCTCAAGGTATCTGTGCAATAGTGACATTCAAAGACATGAACAATTTGCTACTGAGCAATGTTTCATTGGTGTGTGTATAAGTAAGTAATACTAGTGCACAAGTAATACTACAAACTGTAACAACAAAAGGAAAAATTAATTACGGTGCCTAAGTATAAACTTAGGCACCGTAGAGTGTTTTCCTTCCTTCAGTTAAAGTGTAAATAACTAAATCCTGTAATATTTGAGGTTGTAAACAATAACTCAAATTAACTTGACCTGCTAATATTTAGTAGTTTACAAAACATAAATAGTATCACCAAATAAAATTGCTGATGGTGTCTTAATAGGACCTTGACATGTTATGATATTCCCTCCTGTGCTAAAATAGGATCTATGAAGCTGAACTGAAACACGGTTCTGACGTCCAGCTCCACCACAAGCCCAAGGTTGAAGGGGAGAATGAACTGAAGTGAGTATAGCAGCTAACACTGTTCACACATATTAACACTTCACCACTGACAAAAAGTCACTACTTCGCTAATTTCACCACAACAGCTTTTTCTGTCACAGGGAGTACAACTAGCTAAGACTTCTAGCTATGCTCAACTAAGTCAGCGTCACTTGCCTGCTTGTTTACGGTCGAAAAATCAGCTGCCTTGCTTGCTGCTTCACACGAGTTGTGACTTTCTTGGTATTCACCAGGTGTTTCTGCTTCAGGTGGTGAAACAAATTTGTTGTGTTGGAAACTTTGGCTGTTAGCCAGTTAGCTTGTAGACAAACCATTTCCAAACAACAGCAGTAGCTCTCTTTTTAGGGAGTAATTCATCAGACACTGACCCGCTACTTCCGAGCATGCCTGTTTTTTTTTTTCTTCTTCTTGCATATGTCAAAATTCATCAACGTGTCATCATACTGCAATATCATTAATATTGTGACATGACAAGTTTTTATCATGTAAGAAATGTATATTGGTATTATCATGAATGATGTATGGCAGAGCCCTGCTACATATGACACACAAGTTCACTGATAGAATAAAGATCCAATGTGCTCTGATGCAGCAGAACGTAAACCTCAGTGCTCATCACAAACTGTAAACTGCATGATGTTGCGACACGTGACGCATGATGTGTTCTTCATAAACTCAACTTACACTTCATGAATGCTAAGTTAATATATTAGCTCAAGTGTTCAAACACTTGAGAGTCCCACCTTTTAATCATATGTTCATAGATGAACTTGGGCATGATGGTGATGGTCATGGTGGTTGGAGCGGTGGTCAGAATGTCTTTGATCTGAGAATCCTGGAAACAAACACACATACACAAGGTCAACCACAAACCTCTGAGAAACTCCAAGATCACTGAAGTTAATATTATTCTACAAATACCAGCATATGCATATTAATTCCTTATATTATCGGCTTATGAGAATTGATGGCCAAACTATTTGATGAGTTATATGTAGTCTTACAGAAACTAATGTCTCACCTTGAGTCCAATAACGTTTTGTCCATTGATCTCACAGATGTAATGCTCCGTCAGCAGGCCATTGCGGGCTGCAGAGCCGTCCTTGACCAGCGAGGTGATTTTACCGGACTTGTAGATGAAGCCCACGTGGCCTGAGCTGTCTTTGTGCATGGTGACGGTGCGCTGAAATGGCCTGACACAGAAACAGGAAAGATTAGGAAACCTAGGCTGATTTACACATCATCTTAACAGTTACTGAACTTCGCTGGAATAGTTTGTGAATTTAGGGTCGTAAGAGCTTTTCAACTTGGATTTGTGAGAGAGACCAAACGTAAAATCTTTGGGAACTTTGTCAATTACAAAAGTGTCTACTGTTTTAGTAAAGGTACTCCGAGAAGCAGTGTGAACATCACCACGTGAGATGGAGGAGGACAGCTGAACACCAAGTGTGAGGTGACGAGACAACCAGCAGAGGGAGACAAACGTAAAACAATAGTTTGGTCTCATAACCATTTTAGTTACTATGAAACAGACTAGAAAGCAACAAATTGCAGATACTGAATCTTACCTGTTTGAATATCAACTATTTAGAAATATATTTAACCTATAATCCTGTTACCTCATTTAATTGAATACACACCTGTCTCTAACCACAAGTTCAATGCGGGTCTCGGCGGCAGCCTTCAGGGCTTTGTGGGCCTTGTCCACACTCCAACCAGCACAGTTCTGCCCGTTGATCTGAAGGACCTGGTCCCCAAAGCGCAGCCCGGCCAGAGCCGCAGGGGAGTTGGCCTGCACCAGCTGGATAAACACTCCCTGGGAACGGAAACAGGAAACAGACACAACATTAAAAATAAGATCAGGAAATGAGAAGGAAGAGATGAGAGAGAGAGAAAATAAGCCGACAGTGGGAAGCAAACAAAAGAGCAGAAATAGAGGAAAGGCAAAAGTTTCACTGGAAGATAAGAGACCAACTTAATTAAATCAAGGTAATTAAAAAAATGAAATGTGAAATGGACGAGACAAAACAAAAGGATCAACAAAAACTTGAGTCTGAACTATTCTGTCTAAAAAGGACACTGACATATTTTTGTCAGGTATGTTTCTTTTCCAAACAAATGCAATAATTAAATGACAATATTTTACAAGACTAGAACTAATGATGCAATGCTAGCTATATTAAATTTTGAAACTGAAAAAAAAAAAAAAAGAGCCTGAAACATGTCCATGAATTAGGTTATTTGATTGGAGTGCTGTCCTTGATTCAATCATAGATGGTCTATTTAAAGGATTCATTCATTCATTATGTGAAGCATCAAAACAGAGTGTTGTTTCTTCAGTAGAAGCCAGTCAGAAAGGAGACTGTTACATTAGTTAGAAATACTGTGTGCTTCTTTTCAGATGTATATTGATTACCATTACCCTTAACCTTCAGTTTTGCCAACTCACTGCTGGTCATTGCAGAAGTTGGCCATTATATTAGTGCAATACAAGTAAATAATTAAGTACCAGGCATTGTCAAATTACTTCAGTGTGCTTGATCCTGAAACTAATAAACACTACCCAGTCATTGTTTTATAAGCTTGTTTTGTGAAATTGTTTTAATTATTATGCCCATTACATCACAAAACTACTTTACATGTAGCAGGTAAATGCTATGAGATCTCCAGACTCACATTGTCAATGGCTCTGAGCCGGAGTCCGACCTTCCCATCCTGGTCCTTACAAAGGATGATCTCCCGTAGCCCCCCACGGATCTCTGCCCTCCTGATGCCCACATCTGCCCCCGTCACGGGCCGCACCATCCCCGCAATACCTGAAGTGGAGGACAATGCCACCTGCTGAGGAGAGGAAGGGGGCAAGAATGCAAGGAAGGAATGCAAAAAAGTTGATAAAGTTGAAAGAGGCGGATTTGAGAAAGAGAGCGATGACAAGAGTGAAATGTAGAGGGGGCGAGGAAGAGGGGAGAGAACAAAGATGAAAGAGGGATGTTACTTTAAAATTCAGCCGGAGATAAAACGGAATGATGCATCAACTAGAGATATGTGGGAGCGTTTGCTTTCATCTCCTCCTCCACCAGTGACGAAAAGCAGGAACGTTGTAAGCGCTACTTTCAAAACTAGTCATCAACAACAAAAATTAAGAAAATAATAAATCAGGGAGGAAAAAAAAAACACAGTGGAATAGAAGATGGTTTAAGGAGCAGTGGACAGGCTAGGGTGCTATCAAAGACTTGGCACATCCAAGATCCACATGTACCCCCCCCCACACACACTTGGAAAGGCATGAAGAGCTCACACTCTCCCACACACAGCTCCAGGCCTGTGGTGAGTCATTTCGTAATGTGGAGGAACATATCCATCCACCACGCAGTTCCTTTAGTTTAACAAAAATAACAAAAACGCATTTTGAATGTTGATGCTTTGAATTAAATCTGCTGTAATTACTGATTTGCTTAAGTCAATGTGTCTTCAAATTAATTTCAATTATTTTTAACAATTTTTTTTTTTTGTAGTTTTGGCCATTATATACCTTATAATAACATTTTAAGGTGGGATCAAGATGGTAATAATGCAGCAATACAACACCAACTTAACTCTGCATCCACACGCACACTTACGTTGTCGGCCACAGGCACCAAGGCCAGGTTCCTCTGGACTTCATCGCTGTTTAGACTCAAACCCATATACTCTCCAAGCTCTTCCAGATTTGGGTATAAGCCTGAAGGATGGAGAGACAGATTGAAGGAGAGGGAGGAGGGCAGGTGGATAAGGGAATCAAAGTGGAGATTGGAGTTGGAGGAGCAGATGGAGGGAGGCCAAGCAGGTGGGAGAGGTGGAGAGTATGAGACAGGTTGTTGGCAGGGAAGGAAGACCAAAGCAGAAAGACAGAAGAGAGAGGAAAAGGGAAGAAAAGTTTATCTGAAGGATTCATAATGTGCAAAGAATTTGGACCTTTTTCTTAAGCCATTTTTGGCCAAAGCTTTTAATGTACATGAGAATTTTCTCTACAGCACTCTACATCAGACTTCACTATTGAAGTCGCATGTAGGCCCAGTGAACATTTTCTTAGCTACACCTAATGCATTCTCTTAGCTGATCTCATTCGTTCCCACACATTGTAATTTATTTATGCTGCCCGCTGCAGCAGGGTCATGTTCAAGCTAAGCTGGGCCCTACAGTGGGAGACTGCAGCTAATGAGCAGCCCGTGTTGCAGTGCAGTAAAACTTTCCTGGCATCAGCAGTCAGTTCCATGCTATGACAGAAAGGCCACCATTTTCCCCAATTATGTGCAACACATTTTCTCCATCCCTCCTCATTGTCTACTGTATATTCATTCTATCTACTTCCCTATTTCGACAGTGTTCAGCAGTCTGCTCTTCTTTCTGCATGATTCAATGATTTTTTCTGCCAACAAGAGGTTGCTGTTGCTCTTGCAGCCCAGCAGGGATTCCTGCATTAATCCTAACAAGGATAAAAGAAAGAAATTATAAGGAGGGCAGTCAGAAGTAAGCTGAAAAGCATAAACTGAATGAGTCCATGGCTGGAGCGATACACACACAGATACATTATATTTATGTACAGTATGTCTACTCAGCTCCTTAACATTGCTCTTATGTGCTTTGGAGGTACTTGAGAGCTGCCACTTACATTAACAAGGAGAATGGCATTATGCTTTAGCTCGCACAAAGCCCCAAAAGGTATGCATAAACATCAAACACAAATCAACCAGCAACATCAACATACCAGGAAGTACTCAGAGAGTTTGATCTGCAACACCTAAGTCAACATTCATGTCAATATTTTGTTATTTTCTTTGTTTCAACAAAAAGCACAGTTACAGGCCTCGGTGAAAAACAGGCACATTAGTTGACAAAGAGTAACACACCAAAACGCTGGCCAAACAGAAGAAGATGAGTCATCCTAACCTCCTACAATGGGCGATAACAAGACATTTAAGAGTCATTTTTGAGTCATGTCAGTTATTCCGCTGACCTGACTTCTCTTTGGTCTCATATGTTTTTGTGTTTGTCCTGTTCCAACACAAGGCCTTTCATTCTCTTCTCCCACACATGCCTGCTCCACGTCTGCCCACATCAGCCAATCCAAACAAACTGGTGTCAACTTTGGAAATAACGCTGCTCCTCTAAACAAGGATGCTTAAAAACTACTTCACTGTTCACGCAGCTGGTTCTTACCATGACCTCCTCTATCTCAGAAATCTATGCAAAAACACCCGAGAGCCAGTTCTTGCACTAAAACCCACATCTGCAGTTTGCACAATGAATTCAAATCCCTATTAAAATTCTTAGTTGCATTTTGAAACGTACTCCCAACCTCTTAGATACTGAATCAACCATCAAAAGACATACAAATAAAAAACAGAATTTTAATGTCTGCAACCATTTCACCCATTTGCTGTATGGAGTTTGTTTTTTTACTTGGTTAAAACAATTTTTTCCTTTTCATTTGCACAAACTAAGGCCTCTGCATGAGGGTAACCTGCCCTCTCACAAAGGGAGGAAACAACAGAAAACATCGAGAGAAGAAGAAATGTTGCTTTGTTGAGGAAATCTGAACGCAGCAGCCACAGTTTCCAGCATTAGCATAACTAGCTAGGCTGCGGCCCAGACTGATGTCAGACGGGGTCGCTCCCTTTCACCTCCTTTTCTCTCTCCCCCACATGAGGAGAAGAAACGTCTCCCTTCTCTGCTCTAGCTCACTCCCTCCTCTACTGGTCTCTCCCTTCTCCCTCCCTCCTTTACAAATCAACTCCTCCTCTGTTTTCCCTAAGTCTTGCCTCGTCCCACAGCCAGTCTCCATGGTGACTCATAGCAAGCTCTGCTGAGAGAAAAACAAAAGAGTAAAAAGCCCACAGGACTTTGCATCAAATCAGGGAACCAGAAAGAGAAACTGAATGAGTGGGAGAGGGTGTCAATGAAAATACGCTTAAAAATTGTCTTTTCTAATCTCATAAAGCCCCCCCATCTGATCTTTTACCCACTTTTTATTCTTCTGGATGCCTTTTTTTTTGGTCTCTTTTCTTCCCTTTCTCTCTTCCTTCCCACAAAAAAAACCCTGTAACATTCAAGTCCCAGCCTGCTTTCACAAAAACACAAAAAACAAACACCTGTATTCAAAATAAAATAAAAGGGAAAGTAATAAAGAAACAAAAAAAAAGAGAAATACAGAGGAAGAGTTCAGAACCAGACTAAGGGGCCCATTAATGTCCAAAACCCATAAGCCATAACCCCCTCCTCACATCCCTGGCCCTCTCATTCCACATGTCTTTATCAGCCCTCAATACTATAAAACTGTTCTCCTTCCAAGAACAGATAAGCTCAAAAATAGACCCTCCACAGAGCCGCAACTAAAATATCCTGCAAAGTTGCACTGGTACTATAGTATAATTAGGGCGTAGGCAAGTCCTAAATATGAGAGAAGGATTAAAATATAATCGAAAACACTTTTAGCAGTATACTTTAAGCTAGTGCATTTTTAATATTTAATGTTTAGAGAGTCATTAATACACTGCAGGAAGAGAGACAACACCCATTCTGGTAAGCAACTTATTAAGTAAACGATTTTGTCAGCAAACAGACATGAGATCTAATGGAAACCAACAACAACATCTTGTGTTGGTTTCCATGGATCTGACTCGCTGGGCTCAGCAATGTAAGAATATGCAAGTATTGTGCTTGTCATAGGTATTAGATACATCAGATGTGTTTGTGTCTTTCAGTAGGTCAGGGTATCATAAAAAAAAAAAAAAAAATANAAAAAAAAAAAAAAAAATTAATTGATGTCAAAGTTGCATCCCACAGCAGCAGGAGACTGCTTTCATTGAGCATTACAGAGAGATATGGATGTCAAAATACTGAGGCAGTATGTAAAACTGTGAAATATTTAGATTGATATAAATTCTACAAACAGAGATAATAGTGAATATGCAGGATTTAGAGGTTACGCTGAATCCAGCCAACAGCCACATAAAAACCTACCTACTGCTATGTCTGACTAATTCTAATAAAAATACAGTATCAATAGAGTACATTATCTAGTATATGTATGTGTATGGCTATTCTGCTTACAGCTGTGTAGTATGGAGGCCCGATGAGGCCTGGGACTCACTTGATGCTGGCATCCCAACCATGGTAGGCTGCTGGTAGGTTCCCTCAGTAATGGCTGGCATGGGGGTGGTGGTCTGAGCAAACTGCGCCTGAGCCTAGAAATAAATTAAACACAATATACTGAACCTGATGGAGTTTAAATGTGAATACAGAATGAAAGGCAATGCCATCAGTGCAATATAAACAGAAAAGGGAAATAATGAAGGTAGGGTTGGCAGGAAAACAATGCAAGTCTCAGAATTAAGTCATAATCCATGTAAAATGAACACATTTAAGTGGATTGGACCTCCATGCGCTTCAAAATTAACCAGTGAGCCTAAGCAATGTAACTGTGAATGATTGTCATAGTTTTGTTTCATTAGAGTGATACTGATTACATTTATATATTTGGTATTAAGGGACACAGAGACTTTCAATTATGAATCATGAATTTAAAAAAAAAAGAAAAGGTTGAAAATTCCCCAAAATATTATGGTTCTGCTTGATCATTACTCCATCAATAGGCTTCTAATAATTAAGTTAGTTAACATCTCCTGAAAGACGTCTCTTTGTAAAATCAGTTCCTTTTTGCACACTTAATCATCTTACCTTAATGACCTTGTCCACCTTCAGGTCTTCGAGGGATGGATACAGAGACATTCTAAGTAAAGAACAAAAAATAGCTGTCATTAGAGGATAGTAAGGAAGGAAGGATGGCATGAATGTATAAGCAAACAACCCAGCAAGATGAGACTCCCTGTACAACTGTTTGACAGGGTTTTCCTCATTCTACCTTAACGTTTAGCATTAGTTTAGCTTAATGTCTACCTTAATGAAAATATCAAGACATTTTCATTCAGCCATATTCAAATCCTAAACACACAGAAAGTGTGCAGCACACGTGACCCCAAAATAAATCAACTTCAACCTTGTTCAAATAACTTGTAAGAAATTCTCATGAGTTCATCACTTCACCCTGGCATCATATCATGTTTTATAATATTGTCTTCATGCTGAATTAACTATGGCTCTGTGTGTGTGTGTGTGTTGACTGTGAACTTGTATTGCTGTGAATGAAATGACTTGGTGACCACATTAACACATAAGTCTAAGACTTAAGACTTAATTAAATCTTTTTTAACTCAGTGATCAATGATCCCCTCACTGAGTGTGAGAGGTGGACAGAAGTTTCACTTTCAAGTTCAACTGCATTGCACAACAACAATTACAAACTTTTTCCATGATTAAGCTTTCTGCTGAAGTTCAAAAAAGAACATTAGTCTAAAAAACACATGGGCCACATCAAATGAAGATAACAGGCTGTCACAAAAAAGACAACACTGGGTGGGGAAGACATACATATGGGAACACAAACACCCAAACATTGTATAATTGCTTCCAGTTTCCACCTGGATGCCTTCGGGCTTCATGTGTTTTAAACAGTCATGGTTAGCCATGCCTTGTTTGTTTGAAGCAAGTGGCACATATGCCACATAAAACAGCCAACACCACCCAAGTCTCACGTTGTAGTCTTGTGATGGAAATGAGGCCATTCACTTTATAAACAGCAGTCAGTAAGTGCAGAGAAAAGAACAAACTGATTTTTATCTAAGGTATAAAAAGGAAGTTGCGACACTTCGCTCATTTACAGAAGTCATGTGACTCAGGCAGAGCAGTTTCAGTCAACACACTTTGGCTGTATCGTTTAAAGAAAGAATGAAAGCAAATAATAAAAACATATAAAAAATTTTGAAAAAATAAGACAAAAAAAACAAACACATTCAAAGTAATAGACACTAAGAGCAGAGGGTGGCCATCGGGCAGTATGCAGAGAGTGGAAAGAGGAAGTGAAGTCAGCTGACAGATTGAGCGTACAGCTCAGCAGAGTCAATGATGACAGGTAATGCACAAAAGCAAGCTTGAATGTGATGTCCATTTATGTGATGTAACTCAGATTTATTCAGTTGGCTAAGTAATGTACAATTAGAATCACATATACATCCAGTGGTGACATTTTTCCCGACGACACAGTACAGACAAAGTTTTGATTTCTCACCAACTTTTTTCACCACAAAAACTGTGACAACTATGTGTCACAAGATGCGTGATGAACACAGATGTAACAAAATAAGAAATGGGAAAACAAAGTGAACAGGCTGACCATGGAGATATTGCCTAAGACTGTGTTCCCCTCATCCTAATACACTGTGTGAAAACAAATACCAACCAACAAACAAATGGCAAAAATTTTAAAACAATACTGAGGATGTGATACTTTTTACACTAAATAGGCAAAAACTGGGGGGAGTCCCCAACATAAACATTCTGACCACAATCACATAACTGCAAGATCTCTGTCTCACAGCCACTTTAGCCACTACTCTATTCTGCTATTCTCAGTCCTCACAGACAAGTGCATTATTGTGTTGGTGAACACAGAGGGGCATTTTGTACTATCTAGTGTTTACTTTTCTGCTGTGTTTGTTTGCTTGCTTTATATTCCTCCCCCAGAAGGATTAGCATGCTCAAATGTATAAACAAATAAGCCTGGAAAAATATGTTTGGCAGCTTTTGCAATGACATAACCTTTATATATGAAACATTTGCAGCTGCAGTTCAGCTTTGAAATTTACAGAAATGAGGAGCAGAAACAAGGGATAAAGGGGGAATATACCATAGAAGCATTCTTTTACTGAGAATACTTTGTATGGCAGAAAGACGCTTTGCATTGCTACCATGCTCATTACTTCAGTCTAGAAGAATTTAACAAACTGAAAGCTTTAGTGGAAAGGAAAGAGAGGACTAACTTCAGGAAGCCTGAACGAATTGGTTAGATTCATGAAGAATGTGGTCCTCTTGGCAGCTTATTCCAGTCAATTGACATGGCTGAGAAAGAGACTGAGGGAAGGGGGAGGAGGAATACTGAAACAGCAATACAGAGGTCCACCCCTTCTACTGNAAAGAGACTGAGGGAAGGGGGAGGAGGAATACTGAAACAGCAATACAGAGGTCCACCCCTTCTACTTCAGTATTCATGGTTCATACAGACAATGTATCCTTTAAAAAATTATGTTTTATATATACATGCATACAAGGTGTCCCAAAAATGTATACACATTTTGAATGATTATAACTCACTTAAACTTTTTTTTTTTTTTTACAAGTGCAAGTGATTTGAAGTAATGGCAGAAGCAAGACTAAGCAAAAGATTCTACACGTGTCTTCTTTAACCTGGATTATAAAACCTAGATATACCTTAATAAACATTGTAGTTATAGTCATTCAGAGTGTTTATACATTTTTTGGGACACTGTGTGTGTATATACAGTTAGAAAAAGAGAGAGAGAGAGAGAGAGAGAGAGAGAGAGAGAGAGAGCACGCACAGGTCTCCTATATAAGATAAGATATTTACTTGATTAATGGTCTAACAATTTAGCAAAAAACTAAAGAAAAAATATTACTGTTATGTCTATAATATACGACATCAACTAACGTTATGATTCCACGTTAGCTAGCGTTACCTGACTGGGCCACAGTCATTAAAAATTAACCAAACACTGTTAGTTGACTGAAGAACAGACACATTTTACGCAGCCATAAACTAGCATATGTTATTTTTGCTGGTAAATTTGAAGAACTTAAAACCTTTTTTAAGAAACGGCGAACTATTGAACGGGCTAAGCTGTTCACTCTTTGTTCATATTTCACAGGAACGCCAACATCAACAGACAACGAAAGCAAAGTGCTAACGCTAGCCACAACGCTAGCTTGTTAGGTAAACGAACATTAGCTAGTTAGAAAGGTTTGGTAAAACGGTTTGCTAGTTAGTTAGTTATCATCACCCACCTTTAATGTGTTGTTGTGAACTCAGCTAGGAAACTTATTCTGCTCCAGGAAATATCAGACAAAGCCCACTCCTTTATATTTCCTTTTCTTCACTCCGCCGCTCGGCTCGTTGATAACAGCTCTGTCAGTAACGGGAAGGGAAATTCTCGAGTGAAGTCACTGCTGGGCTTCCTGGTCTGAACAGCACGCCAATCACAACGTTGACGTTATAGGCCACGCCCCTTATCGGTCACATGAGCATTACTCATTATTATCTAATTCCAATGAATGACCTATAGATGGTTTTTCAATTGTGTGTCACATCTTGTTCGTTAATGTCACACAAAAAAGCATGGGATAAATGGTGTTACAGGTTTTACCGTATGACCAAAAAATAACTGCAGTAACACTGGTTGTATATTGGAAATTAAAATAGAATAAAATTACTGTACTATGAAAAGAGATCACCGTTTGAAGTACCTGCTTGTGGCTCGCCCACATTGTAGTTATAGTTCAGAAATGTTAGCGGCATTTGGGCTGTTAAAAATGTAGACACTTGGTACATAATTCAACATAGCACAATAGTAGAATCTTTATAAAACCTGTAAAAGAAAATAGAAGTGTGATAACTGTGAGCACTTGTGCATAATATGAACATTTGTTGAAAAATACTTTTGGACTTGATGAAATTTTAAAAAAAAAATGAAATAAGAAAATGTTTCTTACCCTGTGTGCTTGCAGTGCACCATCTGCTGGATGTCTCGAAGAAGTTGTCAGGAAAATGGAGCCAGATTGTGGAGGAATCTTGACAAAGTCGCTGCTTTGTCCTCCGTTCGTGGTGTCAGGTTTGGACAAGCTTCATCACATCTCTCCAGAGATGTGATCAAATGGTGACTTCCAATGGTTTCTCAGCTCCTGCAAGTATCGTGTGATGCTGCATCTTGTATCTGGACCCGAGGCCCACTCATTCTGGTGCCCGTAAAGCATCTCCACTCCACTTTTATCTTTGATCACAAGAGTCTGTGGCAGGATTTGAAAACTGCCATGAGTTTTGAGTCATTCACCAGCCACATCTTTTCATTCCACTCACCCCCGTGTGTCTGACAGTTCTTGCTGAACTTTCTGCAGTACTGTAGGTTGGGATATTGCTTAGTAGACTAAAACTAACATCTCATCAGTGGGATCTTTCAGAGCTCATGGCTGTGCCCAGTGCGTCTGACCCAAAGTGACACTCCCGCATGATATTATATTACAGGTTCACATATTATCAAATTGGTTTCATTGCAATTATTTCAGTAGATGAAATACGGAATAGCAATAATGATAATAAAGAGACACTTTCTAAAAGCAGGTAGAGAGCACTTCATTTATTTTAAATATGCCATCATCGGTTTAGCCTGCATACGTAACGTGTCAAGCACATAACTACACAGTACAGAGATGGACTGCTGCTGCAACAGCCGTGATCAATAACTGACAGCCAGGCTAACATATTCCTTTTTTTCATTTAAACTCCATTTAAAACTATTTCAGATACAAAACCACCAGGACTCCTGTGTGTCAGCAATGTTGTACATCAGTGAAACTGACAAAACACACGCTAAATTATCATAGGTTATACACTAGCTTTGTAGCTTTCTAGATAGAAAGTTGGCATCTGAAAAATACATAACTGAAGTTGTTACACAAAATAAATTTGGGGGAGGTCACAATTTCATTGATTCCTTAACCCCTTTAGTAAATTTCAAGCATTTCCCTTTTTTTCCCCTAAGAAAACCAAAACAAATTCCAATTGATGTGCGTCACTGCAGTTCCTATCTTTGCACCGTTCAACAAGTTTATGGCTTTAAATGGGGTTTAAAGATTTGGCGAGATGAAAAGGCAATAATAAAGCAAATTAAAAGCAAACTTCTAACACGTACAGCCTAGATGTTCCATTTGGGCCTAGAACATGCAGACAGGGCAAAGTAGTAACCATGTGCCTGGTGAGATTATTTAGGCACACAGAACTATCTAAAACTGTGACAGCTTCTCTTCTGTGCCAAATGCTCCTCTCTAACTCATACTAAAGTGAACTATTCAGGTGAAAAACAAAACACAGTAGTACTACCTATAAAATGGTATTTTATGTACCAAACAAACTTCTTTTGTTGCACCATTAAGGCCCCCATGACATTTGACAAAAGGAAATACCACTGAATTCAACACTGAGCCCCACTTCTCTAATAAAGACTCAGTTTCTTTTAACAGATTTTCTGGAAGAGATTTAGATACAAATGTGTGCTTTTCATATTAATTTGTATATTTTCTCTAATATAACAAGATCCAGCCCTAAAAATATTACAATACTAGTTGGCATTGAGAGATGAATGTCACTGCTAGTGGTTCATTGGTATTTTATACTATTCATAACCATGCACAACCAAAGTTTCAAAAACACAAAAGTAAAGCACAATTCAAAAAATTCAAGATTTAGGGCATGGAGGTTTGTAAGGTTATGGCCCACAGCTGTAAGGAGGACACGTGATGGTAAAATATAGGTAATTGAGTCACTGAGACAAAATAACACAAACTGTCATAGCTGAATGAAATAATGACAATAAAAGAAGTGGAACTATAGACACAAGCCTCTTATAGGATCATGTGCAGACTCTCCTAGCTTTTCTCCAATTCACCCAGCAGGAAGTCACCTGTAAGGACAATAAAAAGGAAAATAACATGACCTGGTGTATGAGCTGTGTATATATATATATATATATATATATATTTATTTATTTATTTATTTTAAAGGTAATGTATTATTCTGACTTTGTGAGAGTTTGGTCAGCTGTTCATTTGACCCACTGTATGGGAAAAAAAAAAAAAGACAGCCAGTATCATTTATGTGTCTGCTCTCAGGAACAGGCAGCCAATTAATGGCACAGATCTCAATCTGTCAAGGTAGTTTTTAGTAGATTGGCCAATAGATGTTTACTAATCCAATGCATAAACTTTATCCTACAAGATGTCCAATGTAATATGTCTTGACATTTCAAGAGAACAATGTTGTTACCTGATTTATAATTGACTCTGTTTTTGATTCATAATTGGTCAAATCAATTTTTTTTAGATGAATTTAAAAATGGTTTTGCCAAAACTGCAAACATTTCACATTTGTCACATCATGCCATTTTAGATGGATTTCCTGCTTTCCATGCAGCCATCATCAATATCTTTCAGAGACCTGAAAACTGTGTAAGATAATCCAACACAGTAAAGAAGCTGATGCCAGGGTGTACCCTGCCTCTCGCCCTATGACCGCTGGGATAGGCTCCAGCCCCCCCATGACCCTCAACAGGACAAACGGGTTTAGAAAATGGATGGATGTTACTTTTGCATAGTAAGGCTGCAACATCCAAGATTTCAAACTTGGCTGCCAAACAGCAACCTTCTGAATGCAAGAAAACACGCAAATTAACGTCATCTCTTTCAAAATGTGTGTGTTTAATTATTGTTTTCTGTGTTTCGTTTTCCAGTAGCGCAGGTGATTAGTCCAGTGGTTTTCAGAAGCTGACTGTTAAATCCTGGATGCTTTTAAAAGCTTTGCTGAAAAGAAAAAAAAAAAACAAAACACCAAGGACNAAAAAAAAAAAAAAAAAGATGAAATCTCAAGCAAGTTTTGAATGTCTGCAAATTGATCTCTGTGCTTTAGTGAATAAATGGAAAACAGATGCCTAGAAGATATGAAATTAATCTAAGAACTTGTGGTATTCTTTAGGAAATGGCTGGCAATATATTAACATTGATAATTAAAGGGCCAATGCATTAAAATTGTGGAAATGGTTTAAAAATAATTTGTCACTGAATACTTACACAACATAAAAAATAGACTGGATTTCTTTCATTCCAAACCCAGCAGCTCAACATCAAAGATGAGGGTGGCATTAGGAGGGATGATGCCTGGGTGGCCTTTGTTTCCGTAAGCATAGTCAGGTGAGCAGGTCAGTGTGGCCCTCTGACCGACGCTCATCTGAAGAAAAAGAGAAGAGACACATGAAACGAAGAAAGGGAGAGAGAAAGAAACAACAGAGGTCACATTCAATAGGTGCTGTGCCCTGTGAAATACAGACATTTGGATCATAATGCAGTGTATATTTCAGGCTGACAGGAAAAGTTGGGCAATAATCCACAGTGGGGCAGAAAGTGCTAACATCTCTCTAACACGTGATGCAGATGTCGATGCGTTACCTGACAGACGCCTACACTGTCATGAATCTACATTATTCACCAGCACAGTCATGCACATACTACAGGGTAAACGCTGCAGTTATACTTGCATGTACCATACTGTACAGGCCCACTGTTTTCAGTATTAATGGAACACTTGGTGTGAAAATTCTATAATGGAACCGTGTCAAAAAATTAGTGAAGTCTGCACATTAGGAACAGGAAAATGATTTTTCTTTCCTGCACTTCAAATTATTCTGCTTCTAAATCATTGAAGCTGCTGTCCACCCTTTTATTATGGAGATTGTGAAAATTTTAGCATCTGTCTGAAATGGAAATGGTTTTAAAAAGGAAATGGTTTTAAATATACTGTAATTTTAACATTTTTATACTCTACAGCACATTAAGTATACCCATGACTGGGGCTAATAACGACAACTTGTAGTGTTGATGTATATCTATTTATCAAAACACAAAGCTAAGTTATAGGTGTTTACACATACAATTTTTAAGTTGCATTTATATTTATTAACATATTTATACTGGGGGAACTGTGGAAACGCCCATTTATATTAAGTACAATTATTAACCAGATTAGTAAGGATGAAGTGAGGAGGTCACTGAAGAGGATGAAGAGTGGAAAGGCAGTTGGTCCT
>VXCM01002581.1:0-44503 GCA_014773175.1 Lucifuga dentata
CACACACACACACACACACACACACACACACACACACACACACACACATACAATAACCATAATTTCCCAAACAATTCATGTTGGGATTAAATAATAACTGTCTTCTGTACACATACAAACAGCCGCATGGAAAACAGTTGATGTATACAGGCAGAGGCGACAGCAAAACATGCACATGCTCGTGCACACACACACACACACAGATGTGCATGGACTGGCACACCCGCTATTTACCTATTCAAGTAATTTTGAGGAATTCTGTGGAAACTCAACTCTATTTCTCTCTCTTTCTCTCTGGCTCGCTGTGGTTTCTGGGTGAAGTCCAGGGCCAAAAATAAGTCAACACTCCCCCTGCTAGGGGTCTGAAAGAGGCCTCCTGTACATACACACATGCACGCACGCACACACGGACACACGCACAAGCACACAAAAATGAACTGGGGAGCCCCTGACGCTGAGGCAAAGCACCCTCCTGTGGTTTTCTGACGTACAAATATATAATACACACACATGCACACACACACACACATGCACAGAGTTAGGTGTGTTTTGACACAGATGATGGCAGAGGAGAGGCTTATAATGAGAGTTGCCTGCCCAGACCCATGAAATAACCATGTTATTTATTCCCCTATTTCTAATAATGAGCCTGTAAGACTTATTAACGTTTATACTGGATACAAACGTCATATTTCCAAACACGTCACCTTACAGGAAGTAGAAGCGACATATCTTTATGACATTATGCATTGGCTTTGACACGTTTTTTTAATGAAACACTCGTCTCTCGTCTCCCCCTGCAGGAGTCGACCATTGAGCTGATCTTCGCCTCCTTTGCCACCACGGCCAGCGCCAGCACCTCCCTCATCATGCAGCTGCTCCGCCACCCGCCCGTCCTGGAGCGGCTGAGGGAGGAGCTCAGAGCCAAGGGCCTCCTCCACAATGGCTGCCTCTGTCCCGAAGGAGAGCTGAGACTGGACACCATCGTCAGTCTCAAGTACCTGGACTGCGTCATCAAGGAGGTGCTCAGGCTGTTTACTCCAGTCTCTGGAGGTTACCGGACCGCCATGCAGACCTTCGAACTTGATGTGAGCAGTACTTCCTTTATGCCTCTCTGTTGCCAAATCGTGAAAGGACATGTCAACCAAAGGGTGCATTCACATTACGCATATTTCCAATTTTTGTGTTTACTGAATTTTTTGGGCAAGTGAGAGCAAAGCCATTTGCAGTCAAGACTCATATCTTCTGGTTCCAAGAGAAGAGCAGCTTTGTTCATTAGAAGTGAGAAAAGTTTGTCAAAACTCCAAGGCTTGTGGGCAATTTTTTCTCTTTGTCTTCCTAAATAGCATGAATAACAATGGACAGGTCTGTTTTATGCTTAATGTGAAATGGACAGAAACAGTCTGTGTCTCTTGGCATTGATGGTTTCATGACGATCTCACACTTCAACTCCAGGACTTTCAGTGGCGCTGTACAACAAAACCGCTCTTAACTGCCCTAAAAATGAAAAGAAACCCAGCAGAAATAGAAATACTGTATATAGTATAAGCCGAGATTTTATTACCAAATTTCACAAAGCAAATCAGGGATTGGCTTATATACGAGTAATTCAAATTTGATCCCAGAGAAGGAAATTTCCAGAGGTGGAAATACTACTCATTACCACTACCATGAAAAACAGTTTAAATCATACCTTAGAATGAGATATTTCCTGTATTTCCCTAAACATCTTATCCAGCACATTTTGCGGCGGCCATTTGTGGAGGCCAGTAAGCTCTGCTGTGATTGGTCAGTTATGGTAATCAGCTGCTGAAATAAATATCATGTTTACCAGTACGTGGATTATTTTCAGAAAATCACAGGAATACTATGACAATACCCAGAAAAACAGGTAATTTGCTAAACAAATAAAATGATGGAACAACATCAGGAGGTCAGCTTATACATGAGTATACATGGTAGTTTCCAGATCAGACAACCTCAACAAAACATGGAGGCACTGGAAAGAGAGTTGCTGATCATTAAGGAAGGTGAAGAGTTGCTGTTACTTTCATTGGCTGCGAGAGAAAAAATTGTTTGCCATTGTTTTGTTTGTCTGTCCCACTCGCTCTCCTTTTCCGCCGCACCTACTTCCTCCACACCTCTCCACTTAGCCAATCATCAACAAAGGCACATTGTTGTTGTTGTTCTTTCAAAAATCAAGTGGTGCGACCACCCGAGCGACCCTCAAAAGAGGCTTCCGCGGTTGGCTGTTTTGGTGGCAAATTATGTCAGTTTCCATGAGGCTGTAAGCATAAACCAGCTTCAGCAGAGTGGATAAACTGATGCCTATTTAAAAAAAAAAAAAAAAAAAAAGCACATGAAAACAAATTAAAAATACCAGAAAGTGAAAACTCGTGTTGTTGTTTGTTTGTTTGTTTTAAACAGGATGCTTTTAACATCTGGCCAGGGCCTACAAATGAAAATTAGCCTTTGGCTAACTCTGGTACATTTACGTAAATATTTATTAATGTACACTGTCCCTGTAAGAAATAAATACATAAAATNGCTATCTAGTACAACCAGATGTCTCTGCTGCCATTGAGCAGCTCCACTGCAGCATCAGGTGCCTTGCTCAAGGGCAACTCAGTGGGAGGGACAGGCGCTGCTCATTCACCTCCCCAACCCGATTTCTCCTGCCAGTTCAGTTCAGGAACCTCATGACCTAAGGGTTGAACCAGCAACCCTTAGGTCATGAGCATCTCTAACCTTTAGGCCCTTGTCTTTTACATCTCATATAATTTTGTATTCCATCTTTTTCTCTCTCTGCAGGGAGTTCAGATTCCAAAGGGTTGGAGCGTGATGTACAGCATTCGAGACACCCACGACACCGCAGCCGTCTTCAAGGACGTGGACGCCTTTGACCCCGACCGCTTCAGCCAGGACAGAAGTGAAGATAAAGAGGGACGATTCCACTACCTGCCCTTCGGCGGCGGGGTTCGGTCCTGCCTGGGCAAGCAGCTGGCCACTCTTTTCCTCCGCATCTTGGCTATCGAGCTGGCCAGTACCAGCCGCTTCGAGCTGGCTACCCGGCACTTCCCTCGCGTGGTCATGGTGCCTGTGGTCCACCCGGTCGATGGGCTAAAGGTCAAGTTCTATGGCTTGGACTCCAACCAGAACGAGATCATGGCCAAGTCGGATGAGCTGCTGGGAGCGACCGTTTGAAAGGCGAAGAGTTTAACAAGAAGAGGGGATGAATGATCGAAGAAGTGTTGCGGGAGAAGACTGAAGGAGGGAAAGAAGGAATGGCAGTTATTTTTCCTTCTCCCCCTTTGTTCTGCCAAGTTGGAGGTTCCTTTTCAAACTGAAAGCAAAGCAGAAGTCTTCGTCTCTTGTTACAGCTTATGATGATCAGGACTTTCCTCAGAGAAAGAAGCTGCCAAAAAGTTCCTAATTATTCTTTATTCTGTGTATTTTAAAGAAAAAAAAAAGCTATGTAATATAATTTGAACTAGAATGTGGGTAATGCACAATGAGAGAAAGAGAAGTATGGCGATACCTTTGGTGAAATGAAGGGCTGAATCTAGAAAAGACGGTTGTGGAAGGAAGGTGAGATGGATGAAACAGGGTATAGGATGAGAGAATATGATATTCTAGCATTTTAATCAAAATCAGTGAACCATTTTAAACTCTTGGCAGGGTAAACGACATGTAAGACTGACAACGCTTCACTTTCGGGTCATAATTGGTTAATTTGGAGCCAGGATTCTTCTAGGTGCCACCTGGATTTAATTTTTCTACTTATTTGTAAAAGATTTACAGATATCAGTTGTATTTTTTTGTCAAATTCCAACAGTTTACTTACAGATACGGTCAAACAGTAATCACAGCACAGCGGCTAGAAGGTTACAGCACAGACAGACTAACCGAATCATGATGCAGTACAATATTTGAATCCAGGCAGGGAAGGAAAAGGCAAAGTTTCTGACTGAGGGATGTAAAACTGATGGGGTAGGTAATGGTTGGATTTTTGGGGGGGAAGAAGACACATGGGACATTTTGAAGCGATTTAAATGGGCAAATCCTTTTTCCTACGACCAACTTATTTTTTGATGCTGCTTTTAACATAAACCTGACTGATTCTGAACACATTATTTCACATATTGATGCCGTTAATGTGCCATTTTCCAAAGTAGGCACTTATCTAGCAGGTATAGTTGAAGGAGCAATTTTGCATATTTAAACCCAAAATATATAACCCACATACAGTACATATCACGTTACTGACAATTTCGAGAATGTAAAACTGTATTTTTAGTTTTCCAAAACCTAATCTTTCAAAATCAAATGTTCAGGTGATACATCCGCCTTAAAATTTAATGTCTCACTTGACTGCAGAAGGCACAGTTGTTTTAGTTTATCAGAAAAGCCATCTTCTCGTGGGACTATATTTCCTGGAGGAGACATACATTGTTTTCCATGCAGCTCTGTGTTGGATTAGTTAAATAAAGTAACTATGACAAAAAAACAAACAAACAAACAAAAAAAAAAACGTAATTGNAGTTAAATAAAGTAACTATGACAAAAAAACAAACAAACAAACAAAAAAAAAAACGTAATTGACGTCTTATTCGCTGTGATTACTTATCTGAAGCGCATTTCAAGTCGCTACTAGTTGATTTTTATAGCGTACTGGAATGAACTGAAACCAATGACAGTCTGGATGGTAGAAAAAATTCTGAAATTTACCAATGAAGTAGTATATTTTGGGAAATGACTGTCAGAAACGTAACATGTGTGTGGTTTGAATATATATCAAACATGCAATATCTCCGATTTTGTCCAAAGAGGGTTCACCGCTAATCCAAGTAGCTTATTCAGACGCTACTTGGATTAGCAGCAAAACATTCTCAAATCTGTTACTGCTGATATCAAAGATCTGAACGACTGAGAACCTTCAGAGACATATAAGTATTTACTTAAGTGACTTAAAATCAGTCTAAACTAAATATAACATCTTTAAATTAAGCAACAATGAACTAATAGTATTACAAGAGTTTAGAGAAAAGAGGAATTTGAAAGCTTACAAGTAAGGAGATGAAGAGAGAGAGATCCTAATGCTGCGTTCAAGCTACCTCAAAAGTCGGATTTTTGTAATGTCACATAAGAAAAAATACTTTATTTGCCTGTTAGCTGATCATTTCCATTCACAAAGCTCGCTTCCACGGCGCTGCCATGTTGAGTGACGTCATACTCGTGAAGTCGGGGTAGATAATTTTGGTCTGAGTTTGCCAGTCAGAGCTGACTTCAAATGCCGTTCTAATGCATTTTTCCAAGTACGAAGTCGGAAAAATCCGAGTTCAGAGGTCTGTCGAACGCAGCATTTGATCTCACTTTTACATTTGCCTCACTTCCTTCTTAGGCTATGATTAAGTTTAGCCAGTGATGAAGAAGTATTCCAATCTTTAAGTAAAATACCTCATTATATCAGCACATAAAAACGGCCTTATTTACTGTCCTGCCTTTCCTTCAGACCGCCCATTTGCATCGCCTCGAAATGTTGTCCATGTGTATCCCAGCAGTCTTTCTGGAGCACTAGAGTCTACATTTGTGGTGAATGATAAAAAAAATCTGTTTTTGGTTTTTGATATTTAACTCAGATGAGCTGCAAAAATACAAAAATCGTCTTTACCAGCATTTGGGTACCAGATCTGGATCAATTACTTTTTGAAATACTGTCCATTACTTTGCTTTACTTCAAATATCTCCCAACTAGAGTTGATTGGTAACCATCATGCGTCCCCACAAGGACACACTTTTGGGGATGCAAACAGTGCAAGAATCAACAAACAGGAAATAAGTGAATCGGGTCGTAAACTCTCAGAACCCGCGCTTTGAAACATAAACTACACTTGACGTTGAACTGAGATCATAGCTGCCGTTGATGGTGAATTCGTCAGAGGGCGATACGATACGATAGAAAACTTTCACGAAGCAGAAGAACTTCCTAAGCTGAAAGAGGAGAGGAGAGGAGAGAGAGAGAGGGATGAGTTGGAGGATAGGATGAGAACTACATATATGCTGCTGAGTGTCGCTTTGTCATTCTGTTTTTTTTTTTTTTTTTTTNTTTTTTTTTTTGTGATGTGTTTTATTTTTCGTCTCCTCGGGGCAGCCGTTCTGAATTCTGTGGAGAAGGTGGCGTTCCGTCTTGCTGCTCCTCTAATCAACACTAAGAATGCAAAACAAGAGTTCCACCATTTGAGCAACTTTATTAGCTAGAAGAGATTTTTATCGTTTGAGGTGATTGCACAATCAGAACTCTCAGAACTTCTGCGTTCCAAAATTTGGAGAGGAAGATTTTTCATCACGTATGGAAAACTTCGAGACCTGAACTCTGGGACTTGTTGGCGAAACTCAAGGATTCTCATTCTAGAAAACCTCGGACAGAGTTCTCAACCGAAGCTTGAGAGACGAACCAATGAGACTTTGGAGAGGGCAAGGTCAAGCTCAGAGCGCTTTTCTTATTGGACAAGCCGACGTCCAATAAGGTTCTAGATGGATTCTGACATTTTTTCACTCTATCTACCAACCACACCACTGATTTCTTTCTGATATTAAATAATCTGAAAATATTGTTTTGCTGCTTTTCTCGTGTACATTTTCTAATTGAGTTCTAGATTGCAACTATAGTTTGTATCGAGTGAGATTTGCTACTTCTTTCCCTTTTTATATATATAAAATTTAGCTAATTAAAATATTTGCATTTTGTGAAAGCAAAGAACATTAACAGGTTATAGTGTATATTAACTTGTACAATATTCCTTTCTTTAGCAAGCCATGGGGAAAATCAGCTATTTACGTCAACTAATAACCTAATATTAATGTTATTGTATGATTAATGTTGTTATAAGATATTTGAAATGCTATTTTTTATTCTATTACAGATTTAGAGTTTTTAGCCTAAATAAGAAAGGTCTTTGGTAAATATTTGATGTATTTAGAATGTTATGTATTTCAGTTATATTGTAAACTGTGTTTAAAATGTTAATATTGTTGATTTGATTACTGTAATATTATTTGTTTTGTTATTCAGACTTATTATCACTGCATTTTATTTGATATTAATTATGGAAAACAGAAAGCACTTGAGAGGTTTGTCTATTTTTAAGTGCCATGCGACTACATTTCCTCCTCTCGCCTGATGGCTTCTGTCTGATGTCATTCTGTACATAATATTTGTATTTCTTTCACAGAAAAATGTTCATTTAGGTTAAATATGAATGTTTTGTTCTACTTTCTGCCTTTCCTGTTTTGTTACCGTGATTGTTAAATGTACTCCTGTAATAAAGTATAAAGTAAAAAGACATCTGATCAGCCTGTTTGCTCTGATTCAAATCAGTGACTTTATACTTTGTTGGTTCGGTTTGACACGGGAAACATTTACATCAATAAAAACCATGTGACAACACGCGCTCTCCTCATTGGTCACAAGAAAATCAAAACAGGAAGCACCGACTGCACGCCCGTAACATGAAACAATAACAGCAACAAACATATGGCAGCAGAATCTGACTTTACTTCAAGAAAACCACGTATTACTTCATAAGACGCTCAGCCTTAAAGAAAGGCTGTAATGATGTCAGAGACTTTTCTTTAGTTTGATGAAAGGCAGATACAGGGAGAGAGAGAGAGACAGAGAGAGAGAAAGAGAGAGAGAGAGAGAGAGGACAGGATGGAGAGATGAAATAGAGAAGAATCAATGAATAAAGGGAGAGAATGACAAAGGAAGAGACTAACAAAGCTATTACAATGGAGCACAGATGTCTAAAACTCCACACACACTATGATCCATGGAGAACGGTATCTCGCTTCTGTATATGATGAAGGTATATGATGGAAGTGACAATAAACAACACACACACACACACACACACACTACAAAGTTGTGGTCTGAGAGAACACACACACACACACATACNACACACACACACACACACACACACTACAAAGTTGTGGTCTGAGAGAACACACACACACACACATACACAATTTGTGAGATAAAATAGACAAACACATACGAACAACATAAATATAAATATGATTTTAAAAAGTATTACCTAACAAAACAATACAGAAATATATGCAAATATGCACGCGTGCACAGACACATGCACGCACCCATGCACATGCGCACACACACACACACACACACACACACACACAACTCAGGNCGCACCCATGCACATGCGCACACACACACACACACACACACACACACAACTCAGGCAAAAACATGAAGTTCAGTTATTTTTTTGCAGTTTTGCCACCAGCAAGACTGCTGCACTAAATGCTCCAAGATGAACCAATGCAAAGGAGCCACCAGTGTGTGTGTGTGTGTGCGTGGGTGCGTGCCTGTGTTTCACCCCGTCATGTTAGCTGTGGTGTTGTGACCATGATTTGATTTTTATCATGAATATGTGAAGCTCTGCTGATGGACAGAAATAATCTATGTGCACCACCTCTTGTCACATTTTTTTTTTTTGCTCTTTCGGCGTACGTTCATCGATGTGAGTCGCTGTATTTATGTGTGGTATAAGTTAAGATTTATTAAGCAGAAGGTCTTTTCATTGGAGAAAATGCATCTAATTATAAAAGTAAGGTGAACTTGTAAAAGCTTCTGTTGAATCTGTCTCGCTATTTCTAAAACCTGACATCCAAACTAACATCAAATTTTAAAGGACCATACCACCATTTTGCAAGTTTGAGCCTAATATATTCAATTTTCATACATGTTACGTAACTGACAATCATTTCCCAAAGCATACTACTAGAACGATGAATTAAAAATGTTTTTCCTACCTTCCAGACCTCCACTGGTTTCAGTTCATTCTAGTATGCTGTTAAAATCAACTTGTTGATACTGTAAACGTTCTTGGGATAGGTAATCCATCATCACCAACAAGACGTGTATTCAGGTTTTTTTAGAAGTTATGTAATTTTAGTGTTTAAGCTCAATAAAAAGCGTGGAGTGAATGTATGCCTCCACCGGGGAATATAGTCCCAAAAGAAGACCTGCGTTTATGGAAAAATTTAAAGGACCGTGACTTCATAAGGCTGTGTAACTATTAGCAGGAGAAACATGGATTTTTAAGGTGGGTGTATCACTTGAATATTTGATTTTGAAAGATTAAGAGATTTTGCAAAATATCAGGAAAGCTGAAATATGATTTTATCCTTTGAGAAATGATTGTCAGTAACATAACATGTATGAAAACTGAATATATTAGGCTCAAACATGCAAAATAAGTGGTATGGTCCTTTAAGAATAAAAAACTTTAAAAACTTACAGGAAAACATTCATATTTTCAATTTTAGCCTGTTTATCTTAATTTTATTTTACATATGGAGTGAAAACTCTGGGCATAAAATGTTAAGGGCAAGATCAAAACTATTTCCTGTCTTGTTTTTTGCATCTTTTTTGTAACTTTTATTATACGTAGACTTTATTTAGACATTTGGAGCTCTTTTCCTTGCAGGTTCCTCAGGTCTATTTTATCATTTTATCACCTTTGTGCGTTATTTTTAAGATTGAAGATTCTTCGCTTTATTGTGTTTCGTAGGGTGAAATCAGAATGAATGCGTAGTGGAATGTTTTTGAGAAAACACGAGTTCTATTGCTGATAATGGGATGAATGAAAGAAAAACAACAAAGAACGAGAGAGAGAGGTGTCTGTGGATAAACGAGAGACTGACTCTCTTCTGTTTTGAAGGATTAAACATCAGTGATAATCCAGCCATCTTAATGTGGACACACACGAAGGATAATCCCAAATATTGACAGTAGATAATAACCAATCAGCGTGCAGACTGAGTCAACATGAACCCATGCTGCTGGAGCAGGAGTGTGACGGTCCATCTGAGACCGGGATGATGGTGGGAAGATACGACAGTTACTACAGAGGGAAAAAAAAGAAAGATCATGATGAACTGGATGCATAAATCTGATGACCTGAGTCTTTTCAGCAGAAGCTCAGCAGCAGGTACAACTCAAAGCTTGCTGACTTGATGTCTGTAGGAGGCATTTTAAAGAGGTTTTATACTTGGCTCATTCTCCATTGCAATATTCTCCAAAACGACAGGGGCCAGTATAGAGAAAATACCACAACAAACAGGAAGTAGCCAACAAGTAGTCACAAAACGATCAAATATATTTTTCCAAACTCGTATCTTTGCCCAGTGTAGTTGCTGTTTAGTTCCAGGAGTTTTGGGTCATGTGGGCTTCCTTATAACATCTCAGGGACGAGTCATAAAGATGTTTGTATGGAAGCAAAGGGTCAGCAAGTCTACCCTCCAACTCCTCTATTTTGAGCATCGCAGAGGCCCAGAGTGCCATGGCGCCAACGTGAAGTGTAAACCAAGCTTAAGGGTCATATGAGGATCCTCACAGGCCCTACAAATGCCACACATTTGTCTTGGCACAGAATGTGACCCATAAACAAAAATTGCTGTTGCAAAGTCCATTCATATAAAGATAACTTTTAAAGGACCATCCCAGTGATTTTGCATGTTTAAGCCCAATAATACTACTCCCATACACATTACATTGCTGACAATTTCCCAAAATGTAAAACCGTATTTTAGTTTTCCTGTTGTTTTGCCAAATCTCCCAATCTTTCAAAAATCAAGTGTTTCAGGTGATACACACACCTTAAAATTTAATATTCTGCACTATTGTAGAAGATACAATCATTTTAGTTTCTCTGTAACAGCCATCTTCTAGTTGGACTAAATATTGTTTCCGTGCAGCTCCGTGTTGGATCAGTTAAATAAAGTTACTTCAATAAAAAAAAAAAANAAAAAAAAAAAAAACAGACATAGGGGCAGATTCATAAAAAATGGTGCTAAAGGTGTAGCACTGCGCTAAATGTGCTCTGTGATAATTGAAGCTCATTCATAAAAGTTCTCCTAGATAATCAGCACCGCTGTCACATGAAGGCAGCATTGCTGTGAGGTGTGACAGGTAAAAGCTGATGAAGATCAGCGTGTTAATGAGCTGCTGCATATTTATCAGCCACCATTTATCCTGATTCACCTGGTTTTAAAGGAAACAAACATTCTGCTTTAGAGATCCTCATTTATTTATTTATTTAAATGTTAATTTGGATAGGGACCTATGCAGACATGTCATTCATAGAATAAACTAATGCTGCACATCATTGCATTTTTAGCCAAGGCTAGTTTGTAAAGTTTTAAAAGACTGGCACTAAAGTAACAGGTAAACATGCATATTAACCTCCGCAGTGTGTGACTGCGCTGTGCGGGAAGGGGTTTATGTATGTGAGGAACTCAGATTTGTAACACAGCAGGTGAAGCAAAACACATAAGAACGTGTGTGAGATCAGATCAAAACTCACCATTTAAAAACTGACTGATCAACTGAGTGAGTTTATCANAACGTGTGTGAGATCAGATCAAAACTCACCATTTAAAAACTGACTGATCAACTGAGTGAGTTTATCAAAGTTACTGATCACTAACAAGTGTGAGGCAAATAAAGTTTGAAACATCGCCCAGATTTCATACTGAAGTATGAAATCTGGGCGACGAAGTTTGAAGGACTTCAGTCAGTAGACTGAAGCAGGTTTTAATTTTAGCGTGTGGGTTTGCTTTATGAATAGCTACTGCAACATGTAAATAAGGAGATATCACAGTAACATCTCTTTAAGGCTAATGCTAAAATATGTTGCTAACAGGCGTTTATGAATGAGGAAACATGGTTGTGTCATGATATTTGTGCATAGCGGTAAATCATGTGCTACGGTTTATGAATCTGGGCCATAGTGTTTGCTATGATGCATTTGAAGTTGCACAAGTTGTTTTTATAGTGTACTGGAATGATCTGAAAGTAGGAAAAAAAGTAGTATATTTTGGAACATAATGTGTATGTGGGTTGTATATACAGTATTGGGCTAAACATGCTAAATCACCAGTATGGTCCTTTAAGTGGTGGGTGGATGACATGTCGGCAGAGTAAAATATGCATCAGGGTCAAAGACGAAGCAAAACCTCCATTCAAAGTGCATAAAATGACACAGATAGTTTTTTGGAGTTTTAATGCAACCCTCATCGTCGTGTCAAACCTAACATGTAATGTGACTGAGCAGCGGAGATGAATCCTGTGAGACCATGACTTGGCGATTTCCTCCCAGTGCATTCTGCGTGAGAAAATGTTGTGGTTTTTGATGAGAAAACGACTGAGCCCGCAGCGATGGAAAAAAACATCGGAGCCACACTGCCAGCGCTAGAAGAAGAAGTGGAACAACATAAACCACGAGGAAAACAAAAACCGAACAGAAAGCGAAGGTAGTGAAGAAAACTGTTTGGGGACAGAAAGGAGGAAAACGGTTCCATCCTCCGCTGATGGTTTCCAGAAGCAGGAAAAAGGTTCACTCTTGATTCATCTTAGTGGGGAATGTTTTGCATTGTGAGAACATTAATAAAACGACTACCCAAAATGCTCCCAAACCATCAACTGGACAAAACAGATTCCATATTAAAAGTTGAGTGTCTGTATTGTGTGCTACTTTCATTTTCTGATGAAGTCTCCATGTGCAGACGTGTTTGCGTAAGTTTCAGTATTTCCAAGTGTCAGTGTTTCTCCTTATGTATGTGTCATTTTCCTTGTTGCAGTAATTTGGGATTTCCCTCCATGATGGACTGTCAAACATGTGAGAACTACTCCTGGTCTGACTTGTCTGCAAGTCCAGCTGCCATCTGAGGACGAACGTCTTTCTGGGTGCCAAAGAAAACATGATTAAGATCCAAGTGTCGGCACTTCGAGAGGTTAAAAGAACACGAAGTTCCAGTGTCTTTCCCAGGTTTTACCTTTCACCCATGATGAAAGGTGAAACCTTTGTTTGGACCAAGGAACCAGGACATCTTTTGGTAGTAGAACTATAGTTTCTGAACATTTCTAGCTCCTAGGTACGCGTCAGTTCAAGAACTGCAAGACCGAACATTACAGATTGGCTAGATGCAGGCAAGCCAGCAAGACATCGAGCTTTCAAGGCTCAAGAAGGGAGAAGATGGAAAACTATATAAAACTGATAAGGAGGCATTGGTGTGACTTGTGCTCATTTCCATAATCTTCATGAAGATCAGCAGGAATGCCAGCAAGGAACTCTATGAAGGGAGAACACGGTTCCTACTTCATATAGTTCCAGGTAAAGCAGTTTGTAAGTTAGTTAAACTTTTTGTAATCAGTACTACAGGAAATAAGCAGAGATGGAATTTTTTTTTTTGGGGGGGGTAATTTGCCTTTAGGAAATAAATGTCACTACCTGCTCCCAGAACACCTTTTGGTACTACAAAGCTGGCCAAAAATTATGGCACCCCCCTGTATTTTTGTGTAAACTTTACCAAAATACCACTTCAAACAACAAAATTCATTTATTAGTATTTTACAAGTAGTTGAGTATTTGTTCAGGATATTCAATTATTCCTTAGACTTAAATGTGGATTTCAGAGTAGTAATATGACTACAATATTTCTACAAGTCAGTGAAAACACGTGAAAACCATTTGACCTCTGACCCTACCTCAAAGAAGATATTTTAACTTCCTGTTTGATCTCTACTAATAATATTCTTCTTCAAATCTTAACATATCACAAATGTCTTCCTACTTAACACTATTAAGACATATTGGCTTTTTTTCAGTTGTACTTTAACACTAAAAAAATACATTTTGTTGTGTTTGGAGTGGTATTTGAACTCAGAAAGAAAAGTTTACACAAAAATACAGTACGGTGCAACACTTTTGGCCAGCACCAAATAGTTATAGTTTCTGACTGTTTCTAGTCCTGGGTAGCTCTGCATCGGTTCAAAAACTGCAAGACCGAACATTATGGATTGGTTAGTTCAGTGGTCTTCAATCTGGGTCCTTGAGAGCTCTGCATGTTTTCCATCTCTCCTGGCTCTTGTGATCAAGAGTTGGAGCCTCCCAGATCTCAATTGGCTAAACACACCTGATTTAGCTAACCAGGTGTGAGTAAAGCAGGGAGAGGTGGGAAATATGCAGTGCTGTGGCTCGCCAGGACCAGGAATGAGGACCACTGGGTTAGTTGCAGGCGAGACAGGAAGATACAGAGAAAGAGAGAAGATGGAAAACTACACGAAGCTGTGGACTGATGAGGAGACGAGGGTGTCGCTTTCTTTCATTTTCATAATCTTCGTGTGCTTGAAGCTCGGCGGGAATGCCAGGTAGGAACTCGCTGAGGGAAGCACGTGGTTATACTTCAGAAAGTTCCAGGTAAAGCAGTTTGTAATTAGTTAACACCTTTCGCAATCAGTATTACAGAAAATGAGCAGGGAGGGAATGTTTTGGGAAATTCGCCTTAGGGAATAAACGCCCTGTTCCTGCCACAGAGCTGAAGAAGCCTTTCAGATGAAAATGTTCTCAAGCAATTTGTTTTCCAGTTCAGAGACTCAACTTTCACCTTTCACTTCACACACCATGCCGTCACTTTTGTTTTGTTTCCAAACCCTGTTTATTCAGTCCTTCTTTTTTCACTGGTAATAGTAGAAGAAGAAGAAAACAAAGATGGACTGACGCTGAGGGAAAACCAAAGTGAAACAGTGAAAATGTAAGTAAGAGAAGGAAAGAGAAAGACAAGAATGTGAATCTGATAACACGTTTAAACAGAGCAGACGATGGAAAGATAAATTCAGAGATTAGGTGTAATCATCGCACAAGTGTGTGTATGTGTGCGTGGGTGCGCGTGTGGAGGGTCATGAACTACAGGTAAACGTCAGGTAAAGATGTTTCTGGCAGAAGCAGGAGTCATACTGAGTTCAAAGAAACATGCAAGGACACGCACACACAAGGTGACACATGCAGTATGATGAAATAAAAATGTATTCACAATATGTGTATTCAATATGTGGATCCACATTCTATTCTGTTCTATTCTAATAGATAGGGGAAGTCAAATTTTTATCAGTGATTAAAAATACTGTATCTGTTGTATATTGCTGCTGTTCGTGAAAAACATTCTAAAATGGTCATTTAAAGGATTAAATGTTTCTTTAAGTGTGTCCTCAGTACGTTCCACTAAGACGAAACAAAACCTGAAGGAAAACAGATCTGTGTGTTGTTTTGTTTCAGGGTTTTAACCCCAGACGGCCTGATGATGAATTATTGATTAGTTCAGTATCAGCTTATTATCAGGTTCAGACAGTCTATGACATCACTCCTATTGATCACTGTAAAAAGGTCCGTCTGTCTGTGTGTGTGTGTGTGTGTGTTTGTTCTGCATATGTTTTAGTGCTAATCTGAGCACTTATTTGCTCAACAATTACTTATATCTTTACATCATAAAGAGCAAATATTGGCTAATATCAGCTAATATAGAATGTTGGCTAATATTGGCTAGTTTTATCGGCTAGTTTGATCTAAGATCTGCACTTTCAGGGTGCCTTAGGGTTAACGACAATACTTTGACATACCAGCAGAATGAAATGCAATCTTTACATCTTAATGACTTCTCCCATAAACTTACCATAACCTCAAACCATAGCAGCATCAAATAAATCAATAATCAATACAGCTGACTGATAACGGAAAGCTAATCCTTGTCGCATATCACCAGGGAGACACGGAAAGAACTGATCAATGAATGTGATCGGTTTTACAACAACATGGACGGTATAATTTTCTGAGGAGGCACAGAATATTGATAACTGGAGTGGAGAAGAGAAAAAGAGATACTGGAACATTATTGACAACTGAGAGGAGGTGAATCTGAAAACTGGGAAGAGTAAGAAGGAGTAAGATGAGGGGTACAAAGAAAAGAGAGGTCAATATGAGAACAAGAGGAAGGACAGGAGAAATGGAAGACGGGCAAATGAGGAAAAAGAAGGCATGAAGAAGGAGATAAAGGAGGGGAAAAGGTACTCTCCTAATGTAACAGTACACGGAAAACAAAACCTGGAACTCAATTTGACAACTTTTTTAATAAATGGGATGCGAAAACATTGAGCAACAACTTGACTATCATCCTTTCTCCTAAACTGGAGGCTGGAGGAGCATCGTTTGCCACAGTAAGCAGAGCCCCGCCTCCTCCTCAGAGAGGATCTGAGTACTTTAAGGAAAGACGTGATATTTAAGTAAGAATTACCAAAAGAAACTCTTAAAAGTATTACAATGTCTTTCAACGACCATGGGAAGAAGGATGAGTTAACTCTTTAAAACCGGAGCGGCCCAGGGCCAGACCCAATGCTCCAGATGTAGTGTTCATGATGTTTTATATTCACATTTCTCAATAAAATAGAGATATATGAATATTTACAGAAAGCTTAGCTTCTCCTGAACAAAATGAGCCCAAACATGTCGTTTTATGACCATGCAATCACGCAAGTGTGACTAAAGCACAAGATAGCCTCCGAGCTAAAGTGTAGCTTCGTTTCTCTATTACATAACTATCGAGGGCGAGAGTGATAGTAGACTTGGATTGGAAGGGTTGGGTAGGATTTGACTGATGGGTCAGTGGCCCTGTCAGGCTTTGGTTTACCATAGCAACAGGCAAGCTTTGTCCGTGCATAAAATATCGGTTCTCTCACTTTGCTGGACATCTTGGAGACGTTTTGTGCCCAACAAGAGATGCCAACGGTGTCAAACGCCATAACTTTTTCAGTATGTTCAATCATTCTAAATCTTTCAACAATTAGAATTTACATATTTAGCAGCATCACAAAAGTTAATCCAAGGAGCTGGCTTGTTGTGTTCCTGAAATAAACACTTTGAAAAATGTATAACTTGAAATAAAATCCTCTGTTTGCCTACTTTTTTTTTTTAGTGTTTTTATTGTCGTTGTTGAACCTGAGAATCTCTAAACTTGAAATCAACCCATTTTCCCGAAAATTTAAAAGCTTTTCTGTCAGTTGGTACAAAGTAAATGACTCCATTTATCATATGTTCAGAGTTATAAGCCTTTACTTTTGGGTATGCCATTTAGGCGGAAATTGCTCAAAAAACACTTCAGGTAATAAAGAGTTGAAGATGAGGCACCATCCAAACGTGGTGGCTAGCGCTACCAACGACAAGAGACAGGTTTTGGGGTCAGAAAAAGAGGAGAAGGAGGGAGAAGAGAGGAGGTGCAGAGCCTTTAGGCTTTTCTCCGCCAATGACTGTGATTGATTTGAACGTGGTTAAATATTCAGAGCTTTTAAGCAGCCGGTAATCTGATTCTGACGGATGCTCGGAGGAGTAAAGGTGACTCTTCGGCTCCTAATGAGGGTCAAAGTGCTCCACTTTCAGGTTCAAGATTCAGACCGGCTTAACAAGTCCGTTTTAGTTGTTTGCACCCTAACCCTAAACCCTAGACCTAACCCGGTTGAATCGGGCGTGGTACGATTTGTTAGTGCAGGTCTGAATGCAGAATCGCACTCGTGGGTGTGCACCAAAATGTGGAACGAGACGGGATCCAGGCAAGAAGGTATTGATTGATATTGCAGATATTGTATTGATCTGCTGATCGATGTGGAACCAGAGAGGACGAGGCGCACGTGGCTAACGTTAGCCGACACACGTTATGTTACCGTGTTGTAACGTAACACAGAACCGTCTCATTTGAAGAGGGTGGTAGCCTTTGTCTCGCAGCGACAGGAAGAAAGAGAAGGAGGAGAGGGAAGAAAAATGCCAAGGGGAAAAGAAGGAGGGGGAAAAAAACAGAGAAGGAAAGAATTGAGAAATCAGAGGGAAGAAAGAAGAAATTCATGGTAGAAAAAGGAGGAAGGTACAGGCAGAAAGATATAGACAACAAGCAATCAAGGACAAAAAAAGGTCATACACTCAGGATGGAAGGATGAAACAAACAAGGAAAAGAGGGCAGGAAAGTAAAAAAGGTAAAGGCAAGGGAGAGGAGGAATAATGGAGGGAAAAGAGGAAGATGAGGGAAGAATAAAATGATGGTGAAGGATGATGTTAAAGGGATGGGGGTCAGGAGGAACACAAAGAGAGGGGGAGAGAGAGAGAGAGAGAGAGAGAGAAAGAGAGAGAGATGGGACTATTTTGACTACAGTTGCTTTCTAGTTTGGGGCTCTTATCTGCTTGTATAAAAGAACAATGGCTCCTTTCATTCTTCCGCCCTCCCTCTCTTTCTCTATCTCTCTCTCTCTCCCTCCCTGCTCTTCCTCTCCTCCGTTAGCCTCTCTCCATCCTTGGAATGCAGATTTCCAACCACAGGGTTTGAAGTTGGGCTGGAGGGGAGCTAATTATTATGGAAAAGAGAACAAGACACGGAGGGATAATAGAGATAGAGAGGATGGAGAGACAGAGAGAGAGAGATGGAGAGGAGTAATGCTGTTGTTCATTAGGAGAAAGAAAAAACAAAGATGGAAACTCAAAATGTGAACCTCTGTTAGGATCCAGGTGAAATAAAAGGTCCTCTTCAGACTACAGCCTACAACAACGTAACAGCAAATTCAAACTATTTTTCACTTATGGAGCTTCTGAGCAATACTTAAAGGACCATACCAGTGATTTTGCATGTTTAAGCCCAATAAATACCATCTGCACACACGTTACATCACTGACAACCAATTTCCTTAATATAAAACTGTATTTTAGCTTTCCTCTTATTTTTTCAAATCCTCTGATCTTTCAAACTCAAATATTCAGGCGATACATTAACTATAAAATTCAATGTTTCGCCAACTAACACTTATGCACAATTGCAGAATGTACGGTCATTTTAATTTCTTGGTAAAAGCCGTCTTCTCCTGGGACTATATTTCCTGGCGGAGATATACATTGTCTTCTGTGAAGCTTCATGTTGGATCAGTTAAATAAAGTTACTTTGAAAAAAAAAGCCTAATAGACATGTTCATTTTGATGAATTCTGTGCGTTTTAAGTCTCTAAAAACTTGATTTTAAAAGTGTACTGGAATGAACAGAAGCTAACAGCAGTCTGGAAGGTAGGAAAAACAATCTAAAATGTACTGCTAAAATAGCATATTTTGGGAAAAGGTTGTCAGTAATGTAACATGTATATCAGGTCAGGTCAGGAGCATGCGCTGGGCTGCACGTTGCCACATCCACCATGCAACAGAAACACCCCAGGTCCCGGTTGGCAACCATCCTGGAAGACCCACGGCCCATCGCCATCTCACAGAGGTATCCATCCATTTGCTGCAGCCAGGTGTTGCGTCGGCGTCCCCTCGGCCTGGTCCAGTCACTGGGGTCTCCCCTGCAACCTTCAGGGTCGTATCACGGAAGGTCTCCCACATTACATTAGGGTCATGTGAGTCCTCCAACCAGACTATGCAAACTCCTCTATATATTGAGTTCAAATATGCATGATCACCTTTAAGGCCTCAAGGCGCTCTTGAGCAAGGCACTGAACCAGTTACTCCAGCAGAGCTGCTCAGCCATCATTTAAGACAGAAATGGTGCTTGTCTTCACTCAGAGACACTGCACATAAAGTTGTCCATCGACTGCTGCCATGGCTACTGATGGCTGTCCAACAGCAGGAAGAAGAGAATTCTCAGCCATCAACGATAGCTGATATTGTGAAATTCATCCCAGCCACACTAATGTCATTTTTGTCCCTGAAGAGCAGCATTTCCCACACGACATGAACCTTCCGCCCAGGTAAATCAGAAGCTTCCAAGTACATTTTCAAACTCATTCTGGGTACTTTGATCATCAATCTGCTGATTCTCAACAATGCAGACTTCAAGCTTTTAAGACGCCAACGCTGCCAAATGCTGAAAGCAACGAAATGCAGGTCCATCAGTCATTTCATGGATGACAAAGAGCATCTGTGCTGCTCTGAGTCTCTGTATGTGCCAACACAAACTCTCCAGATGGACAGTTTGACATGTTTCCTCAACAACAAGAAGAAAATGATCAGAGTTAACCAACGTTACAGGATCTACAGGACCGACAGCCATTGTTGGCTATGAGCCAGCTACACACATTTTTTTGGAAGATCATGCTTGATCTTTATTACATTTCCCTCTGAAATGTGTCAGGGAGGTTTGAGGTTTGATTTAATCTCATTTCCTGGCACGTTTCACTCAGAGGTTCATTTTGTGGTCATTTTATTTTATGGAAATATTGTTTGTACTCAGGCATGATCAACTAATTTCTCTGGCTGACGTGCAAAATACTTATTTTTTTTTTTTTTTTNTTTTTTTTTTTTTTTGTAATAATTGCACAATTACCACAAAACACAACATAAAAAGAATCAAATTCTGTGGAGCAGTTAGGCAGGTGACCGAGAACGAAACTAACAGGAAGGGCAGATCCAGGACAGGTCGGGCTTGAAATTAAGGCCCTGGAGTTTAGTCAGAAAGTGATGTCACTTCCTGTTTTATTCCAAATAGCAGACCATTCTGACCCATGCTGCTGCTTTTGTTGCTCGTTTTTAAAACTTGCTTTGTATCCATTCTAAGAAATTAATACCTATATTTATTTGCCTACATTACAACTAATTGATGGCACAAAAAGATGTTACCGTAATTTAAATTCTTAATATATAGTATGAAAACTGAGTCAGGTCAACTGGATTCAAGTTTTTAATTCTGAAATGTTTCAGCATCCATCCATCAGTCAGAAATGATGTTAAACCTCCAGTAACTACAATAACTATGGTGTCACATCACAACTAACCTTCAATTCAAAATAAACAGATGTATTATTAAAATTTTTTGAATAATGTGTGATGTGAAATGCATTATTCAAATTTCAAGCAATTAATAAATATCAAATAATACATTTATTTATTATTTATTATTGAAAACAATTCTTTATTTGAAATTTATTCAGTTTGAAATTTGAATAATATCTATTTATTTTGAATTGAAGGTTAGTTGTGTTTGGACGCCATAGTTACTGTAGTTACTGGAGGTTTAACATCATTTCTGACTGATGAAGCCATTTGGATGGATGGTGAAACGTTTCAGAATTAAAAACTTGAATCCAGCTGACCTGACTGAGTTTTCATATCTACCCACCTGGATGAGTGAGAATCTTCATCAAAACATTAAATTCTTAATACTTTTATAGATAACCCTAACCCTAAAAGTGACAGTGTAGTTATTTGAATTGCTAAAAAAAAAAAAAAAAAAAAAATCTTATGAAAAGACAAACAAAGAAAAACTGAGTCCAAAAAATGCTGGCAAATGGCACTGGTTTGGTTGTAATGGTTAAATTAGCATTTATTTATGCTGAAGACACAGTATTTTACATACATTTTTAAAATGGTCCCATATTTCTCATCTCTCTACTGCAGCCATGCCGTGTCACCATGAATGGAAACTGGGCTCCTTCCAGGTCAGGCTCGGTGAAGGTATCATCATCACTGGTTTGGTTTTAGTTTGGTATCAGGCCTGGTTTATTTCAGGCTTTGGGCTTAAACGTTTAAGGGCATTTTCAGACCTGCAGATGGTTTGCTCTGGTCTGAATCAGGGATAAATTGTTAAAATGTTGCATTTGTTCTGTTTCAAACAGCAAAACATCCAATCAAACCAAAACATATCAGCAAAAGTCATGTGACAAAACTCTGTCTGCTCATTGATGCAAAATGTCTGGGAAAGAAAATTAAAACAGGAAGTAGTTCCTAGTCATAGCATCATATGATCCATAAAGAAGAAAACTATGACAGCAGAAGCTGAATCTGACTTCAAGACAACGTGTGGAAAACCACATGCTGCTTCACATGATGTGAAGAAGACGTGCTGCCTTCACACGCTGAACAGGAGAGTGGAGCAACATGCTGACAACATACAAGCACACACTAACCTGAACACATGTTCATCTGAACACATGCTAGCTAAGATTGATATGTTACAAACTTCAAAACAGTTGGATTTGCTAATCAAAATGTAGTTTACTTAACGTTAGACATGCACATCTCTGCTTCTAGATCAATCAATAGATCAATAGATTGATCTGTAGTTGGTTTGGTAGTTCAAAGTTCAAAGTTCATAGTTCGCCAGAGTTCATTTAGAACCAGGCCGAGACCATCTCCTCAAAATGATCTTGGTGCTGTTGTTCTGGTCTGATTGCTGTGTTCAGACCTGCACAAGCGAATCGTACCAAGGGGTTAACGAACGAGCCCTATTCCAACTGAACCACACCGACATGCAGCAGCAGCATCAGAGATTTTCATATAGTCAATACATAAGTAAAAAGAGTATAAACTAGTGTAACGTCAGATATCAGATCCTGAATGTTCTCAGGCTTCTGAAAGAGAAACACTTCAATTACCAAAATGCCACGTAACAACTGTGTTTAGCTTTATTCCGACTGTTACTAAATCCCAGAAGAATCACCGCCTCCCCCCCCCCCCCNCCCCCGCACCCAAAAAAAAATTCCCAGATTCTCATTATGGATTGTTGGAGAAGAAGCAACGGGGTAAAATATTATTATTGTCACATTGTTGGCCGGAGGAGCAAAGCGAGTACGACGGTAGATTGCTGTGTTTTTTTTATTGTAATGAAGAGAACGGGATGTTGGTTTGTATCCCAGACCTCTGCTGAAGTTCATTTGATGCCATGGGAGACTGGAGGGGGCTCAAGATGCTGGAACGCTGGCAGACGACACACATGCACACACACACACACATATGCACGCATGCATGTATGCAAGCATCCGTACTTGCATACAAATACAGGGATCAAACAAGAGAACACACACATATAGCTGAAAAAACTATTGGTTTATGTAAGACATAAACTAACACACACACACGCACACACACAAGATAGCATGCAGCATAAAACTCCATATAGAATATAATATGCATTGTAATATGCAGACATATATACAGTGGGGTCCAAAAGTCTGAGACCACATGTAAAATCCGTGATGTTTTTCATGTAAATGTAGAAATAAAGTCTGACATCACATGAAGCTCTATGGAACATTGTTACATCATGCTGGATAATTGGCTCATCAGGTTTTTACAGACGTGTGGAGTCCATGATGCTGTCATTAAAGCTAAAGGTACCAAATACTAAGATATTCTGACGTTCATGGATATTTTTCAAAGATTCAACTTTTCACTCTAATTGTTCAGATGATATTATCATTTATAGTGAAAAATCTTGTATTACATTCAAAAAGAATGCAAATAGAAGCTTTTTTTTAAAAACTTATTTTATTAGAATTAACCCCTTGAGATGTACCATCTGGTTTTTGAGGGGGTCCTGACATATTCACAAACACTGTACATGTTTTTGTGATGGTGGGGGAAACCAGAGGAAACCCAGCAAACACTGGGAGAACATGCAAACTCCACACAGAAAGGCCCTGCCCCAGCTGGGAATCAAACCCAGGACCTTCTTGCTGTGAGGCAACAGTACTAACCACTGCGCCACCGTGCCACCCGTGTTCATACTGGTCTCAGACTTTTGGACCCCACTGTACATAAATAAAATAAGCCAAAAGTACATGAGCATGTAGCGCTGGACATTTTTGCTTCTCCATCAAAAGAAAAAGGTGTGAAAAAATAAAAAAGAAAAAGGGGGGGNGGGGGGAAAGGGGGGAAAAAGGAGAAAAAAGAAAAAAAGGGGGAAAAGACAAAAAGGAAAAAAGAAAAAAGAAAGAAAAAAGAAATTAAGAAGTGTGAACATGAGCCAATCAGAGTCTGAGGCTCAGCTGAAAATCAAAACCAAGCGCTCCCAATCCTCCTGCACTCATCCCTAGGAGACACACACACACACACACACACACGCCTCCAACCCTCCCAAAAATCCATCCTCTCGCTCTTCTTCAGCTCTCTGAGGGGGAGATATTTGCGGAGAGTGCCTGGTTTGAAAACAATGTGCGTTCCAGTCCACTTCTCTGTCCCATCGCAGAGACAAACAAGACTGTGGTCCCGTCCCCAGAGACGAGTGTGTGTGTGTGCATGTGTGTGTGTGTGAGAGACCTTTCAATGTTTTCGACAGTAATCTGACGTTCAAAGATGGAAGGAGAAACGATGACAGGGAGAAACTGAGTTTCCATCTGCTTAAACCTACATAAATTATGATGTTCTGCAATACAAAAGTCAAAAAGCAGTTGCATAATTGTAAAAAAAGAAAAAAGCCTGTGGGTTGTGTAGTGTGAAATTACAAAGTTAATATGAACCGCATTGTAGCTTCACAATTTAATCTTTTCTGATGTAAAGAGCAGCACTATTAGTGACAGAGATCATAAAACCTCTATGCAGAGTTTATCAAGATAAGAAAAATTAATGTTAATGCAAGTTTTAAATGCACACAGAAGAGGAATTTACATCTGTCACAGCCTGCCTGTTGTAAAAGTAATTCACAGAAGATAAAATCTGACCACAAATTGAAAACATCACTCATCCATCACTTTTCTTGTATTTTTGTTACGACTTGTCGTAAGCGTGTACCTGTGCCCGAACGTGGACAGCAACAGCAAAACGTTATTCCTTATTTTAAAAACGGAGCTGTTCCATGGAGCACAGAGAAAGCACACAAGCGCTAACAAACAGGAATGGAAATGCAAATTCCAACACTGAATGGCGTTATTGAGTTACAGTATTGCATGGTGGATGCTAAACTTGTTTTCACAATCAAATGAATAGCAGAAGAAAGACATTTACTGAGGGAAATTAACTTGGATGATCTAAAGGATGGATGGCTGTTTTCTGAGCATTCTCTCTCTCTGATATGGAATCAAATCTGGTGATCGTAAGGTGACAATAATGATCAATATCATCTTGTCCAGCACTGAGCCAGCCACTCGTCTTCCCAAAAGAAAAAGGGCCAGATTCCTTAACAGTAGCTCATGATTTACCATGTCGATATGGGAAAATATCGTCGCACGACCACGTTCCATCATTCATAAACGCCGGTTAGCAGCATCTTTTAGCGTTTGCCTTGAAAGAGGTGTTACTGCAGTATATTCTTATTTACTGTACACGCCGGGGAAGCAATTCATAAAAACTGGAGATGGTGCAGACAAAACGGGACGCACACAGATAGTGGAGCAGTCAGACGTTTGGTTTTGCTTTCTCCGCTTTCGTTTTCTTGGGCTGCCCAAGTACAGCCTATGTTCGTGAGTGTGTCAGTGCGTGTGACAGCATGTCGGAGTTGAATTATTTTAAGGCTGGGTTGTCCCGCGAAACCTGGGTGGGTCTTCAGAAACCTCCCAAGTTTCGCCTATGTATAGGAAACGCTGCTACCTTAACGTGACACAGTGCCCTGATTAACGTAAGAGAAGCTTTATGAATGAGCAGGGCTGTTTCTGGACATCTTGTGCAACATCTTACACTGGGCCCCCAACCCAAACCTAGACCATCCACTGACTATAGCCACGAGAGCCTGGGACATATTTCAATACACCTGAATGAGAATGAATGACTTAATTATCAATAAAGCTTTAATAAACAATAAAACACAAACAACATAAAAACATTAATATATACCCATTTAAAGTAATAATGCTATATATTTAGGACAAAGTGGGCATTTTTTTTGTCATGATAGCAGCTCTGTGCTAAAGTAGCTAATTAGCTGATGACAAAACTTTTTCCCCATTTTCAGCTAACAGCAACACTAAAAATAAATGACCTTTTTAAGGAAAAAGGCGTTAAATTAATGAAGATCATTTCTTACCGATGTTCTGGGCCAGTTTTTCCCTCTTTGGATTTTTTGGTCTTTCTGTTTTAGGAGTTGGAAAACGACAAACGCCTCATCTTCCCACATCGACAATCTGACTGATTCAATGCCAACATCTGGCAGCCTAATGGTAGCTAACGCCATTCTTCTGTCAAACCACAAGGGGGCGCCTTGTGACGGCCTAACTGCCTTACATTCATGGGGAGCACTCCAGGTCTTCTTTCCTGTCATAGCGCTCACCCCCTCAAAAAAATAAACTAAAAATAAATAAATAAATAGAAATGCTGCGCGGGGCCCCCTGGTGGCTTGGAGGCTCTGTGCAGCCGCACATACCGCCCAATGGGAATAAAAGGCTCTGTGAGTGAGCTTCAGTTATCACGGTGCACATATAGTGCAACGCTGCATATTTAGCGCGATTTATTTTATGAACCTGGCCCTGCGTGTGGAATGCCATCTCTCCATCACAACAACCAGACACAGATCACATGACCACATCGGCAGGAAAGAAGCGATGGACGGTGACTTCCATTTTAAAATCTACCNCACAGATCACATGACCACATCGGCAGGAAAGAAGCGATGGACGGTGACTTCCATTTTAAAATCTACCATCTCAGCAGCTGCTGAGCGTGGCGTGTCTGAATCGCTGCCCGTTGCTCGGGTCACATTAACATGGCTGCTAGCTGAGTCTGTTTACAATTTGTAGAGGGAGCAGAATTTGCTATTGTATTTCATGCCAATAAGGAACACTGGGAATGAAACTGAACTGGATGACAGAGAGGATAGAATGACGGAAGGAGAAAATGAAAGTGTCAACGAGGGTACGACCTGAACGCTGGAAGCCGAGCGCTGCGATGAACCCCGACGACTCAGGTTTCCAATTTATACTAATTATTACAAGCTGAGAGGAGGAGGAGGGTNCCCCGACGACTCAGGTTTCCAATTTATACTAATTATTACAAGCTGAGAGGAGGAGGAGGGTGCTTTAAAACACAATCCAAGGAGGTGTGTGTGTTTATGTGTGTGTGAGACAGAGAGGGTGTGTGTTAAATGTTTAAGGAGGCCGATGACACTTTTGTTAGAACAGAGGCCCAAACTGAATGAGAAGAAAACGGAAAGAGGCAAGACAGAGACGGAAAGACGGAACAAGAGGAAATACAACCAAAGTCGCTAACAAGTTTGGTCCTGGCGGCGGAGAGAAATCAGCCAGATCAGAGTTTGGAAGCAGAAATAATCTCATTGGTTCAATTATGCCGGAACGGACGGAGCCAAAGAACCATTTTCTTTTTTTTTTTTTTTTAACAATGGCGAAGACAGAAAATTCCAGCACGTATTGCTTCTTTCTTCACTCATCCGTGACAGATTACCTGGAGCGCTGCGGCGGGGAATTCCATACGAAAAGGTGAAGAGACGTCGATGTCCAAAATCCTGACGATAACAAGATGGCGCATCGTCTCACTCAGCGTCAGACGCTGGAAAAGAGAGATGAAGAACAAACCGTGACCGGGCAAGAAAATACAGACGTTAACGCTCAAAACTTTTTACTCACACACAATCTATTAGGAGCAAAGATCGGGTTACGGCATGTGATATGTGGATATATGGTTACGATAGGATCATATCAGCCCACACAGGCCGTTCAGATTTTCCCACAAAATCACCTCCTAAATTTAATTTTGATTAAATGTGAGACGTGCCAATAAGCGATAAAGATACCATCGGCTGGATGAAGCCTTCGCTGTGTTTCCATCACAGAATGTGACTCATCCCACTGACATCTGAAAAAATTCTGCGTGGATCTGAAAAATGTTTAGTTTGAGATGATTCTGAATAAAAGATCGGTACAGATAACGAGCGATAACTGCCGTAATAATCAGCAGAATCACGATGAGGGTGATCAAGATTATGTCTGACGGTGCATCTTTCTCAGTTTTTCTAACTGCTGCTATGTAGAAAGTCGTTCCTACCCGAGCCTGCGTCTCTCTGTGTGTGTGTGTGTGTGTGTGTGTGTGCACATCAAGTCTGTTTTCCGGACTAGAAAGCTGGAAACCGTCAGGTGGAGGGGATCGGATATCGGAATGCTGATTGGCGGTCAGAGTGTGTGTGTGTGTGTGTGTGTGTGTGTGTGCGCGCAGGGAGACAGAGGACAATTAGCTTAATGGTCAAATGGCTCAGGCAAATCCTATTAGTATCCCTGTGAAAATAAAGAGATTTAAGACACACACACACACACACACACACACACACACACACACACACACTGCTGGAAGCCTTTCGCAGACCTGTCTTTAGCTCGGGTGGACATTTACTTCATGTCCAAAATCAAATTAGCATAACTGACCAGTTAAAATGTCAACAAACATTCACAATGGGCTCTTTTATAGATTCCAGAGTGAAAGAAGGACGGAAGGAAGAAAGGATGAACAAGAAAAAAAAGAGGTGTATAATTATAGAACAATTCGTCTGGGAGGGAAGAATGACAGAAGGTCAAAAATAAAGGGAGAAACGAGTGTAGAGAAAGAAAGAATGAAAACAGAGAGAAATGTTTTATGGAAATGAAGAATTTTCGATTCTGTTTTTGGTCAGAGCGTGAAGAGATTCATGAGAAAAAAAGCACAACGGAGGAAGAAAAATGTGAGTATTTCCATGCGACTTAGACTCATTGCGAACATTAACAAACTCCTCATTGACACATGATTGATGTGGAAAAGCTTTTAGAGAAGCCGAAATCAGAGAACAGAGAATCCTGCTAATCAGAAGCAAACGGGCTCGAAATGAGTCGAAACGGTCGCTATGCCTTCCCAAACAAACAGTAGCTTTCACGATGAAGAGTCTATAAGGGACGCAAAAGCTGGAGGTCTTCCTCAGAGCTGCGGCGCATGAACAGAGAAGTAATTATACCCTTAATCGAGACAGAATGCATTCGCGGTTTTAGCTTGATCGACCCAACAAATGCTCCACCGCGAAACAAATCAAACGTGGGTTTGGAAGAGTCTGAGTTGTCTGTAAATTATGTCTCTGCTACAACGTCTGAGAAGCGTCAAACCTTCATTTCGGAGCTTTCATGTTCTAATGAAAGCAGAAAAGCTTTGTCAGCACGGAGAATGGATTGTGGCGAGGCTTATCGTTTTATCCGAGGGAGGCTTTTATTTTGTCAGCCACGTGATGGAAACGACAAAGTGTGTGTTTTAAAATGATTCCAAAATTCAAAATCTACCTTGAAAAGACGCAAAGAAAGATGCTTTTATGATTGGTTTGCATTGGACTGAGACCAGATCACTGGGTAATTCACACACACACACACACACACACACACACACACACACACACAGAGAGAGAGAGAAATGGCTTATATTTTCTCCTGCTGGCTAACAGCTTTAAAACCAAACAAGATAAATTCATTTAGAGTAACAAAGCTTCCACTGTGCTTTGTAGACCCACTGTCCCTGAAACTCCCTCTCTGTGTGTGTGTGCGTGCATGCACGTGCGTGAGAGAAAAACAGTGCTGTATCCATATGTGCACTTAAGCGTGCATCTTAGCTTAAAGTATCTTTGTGTTTTTATTTCTATATTTGATTCACTTTAGCTGACCTTTGACCCACATGACCTTTCAAACTGCTTCCAGTATGAATTACACATTCATGAGATGATTGCGCTGATGCTTAAAGTATGACCACATTTCCAATAAACCCTGCAAGAACGTCTGTCATTAATGAGAACAAATGCACGCATAACCAACAACCGATGCTAGCTGGAGCTTCGTCAGGTCAAAATTTTAACCAGATCCACCAAGAATCGATCAGCGGATTAACAGCTAAAGTCACATTTACAAACCCGTTGTGACTGTTACATTCTTCTGTGATGGGCGTAGAAATGTCAGCTGTCTGTATGGATTGGATCTTATTGGTGCCAGTAAGTTTCAGAGCGATATTTTCTTGCAGGCTGAGCCCGTGAAGCGTGCAGAAAGGAGTCTGGCTGCGGCTAATCAGGACTGTGTTCGCAGTAAACTGATATGTGTTTTTGATTGATGACTGTTTTCACTCCACACCCACAGCTCAGTGTGCACCTGGATCACAGACACACGCAAAGCGACACCACGTCTACCTGCTAGATAAGACTGCTAAACGCAGGTTGTGATCGGCTAAAGAAATATACCTGGATTTAAACCTGGAGACATGTTGAAAACTCTCGCCGACCCAGTGTATTCCTGTGGTATCTGCAACGACACAGGAAAAAAAAAAAAGTTTAAAATTTTATCCGACATAAACAAATTCACAGATGCTACAGACCACAATCATGCAGCATCATTCTGTACCATCTATAATCATCATCATCATCATCATCATCACTGAGTGAGTGCACGGCGACCTTCAGCCCAGCTTGAAAAGTTCTTGAAAATCGCACTGGGCGCACAACAAATCATCATCTGGGCACCAAACTAAACGTGACAGATCAAAGCTAGTCTTTCCATTTAAGAACCGAAAGCCTCAGAAAGATGTTTTTCTCATTTGTGAGTAAGTAAACAACATTTTAATCAAAGACTATTCTGTCTGGTTTTATGGCTTATTACTTTTAACATGGGTTATCTAGCCAGCGTATTTCCTGTGGTTTCTCAATCAGCCTCAACTCCACCGAAAGAACATTCACGGGCTATTTACCACATCACTGACCAGGACAGGCATGACAAAACAAATGACTCTGTCACTAATTTGTCTTACAAAGCTTCATAAACTATAAAAAGGAAGAAAGAAAAGTCAAATTCAGCTACTGTAAAAATACCTTTTGAATAAAAAAACAAAAAAACAGTGCAGTTCAGAGAGAGAGAAGGCTAGAACTCAGATAAAAAGTATGGAAATTTCAGAAATGTAGCTTTAGAGGCAAGTCCACAAGCCTTAGCAACCATCTAGAAACTTCCTAGCAACCACCTCCCAACACCTTAGCAACCAACCAGCCATTTATTTTGCCAAAGAGAGCACCTAGCGACAACCTATTAACATGTGAAAAACCTATTCAAAATATCTAGGAAAACTCTAGCAATCACCTAGCCATGCCTTTCATCAGAGAAACCACCTACAGGGTATCTGCAGGTTTAGGCAAGTTAAATGTAAAATTTTTAAATGCAACTCAGAATGAAATTTAAGACCAATTTCATGATAACAAAATGGCAAAAACCACCAATTACTTTAGGTTTATGGACAGAATTATTAGAATTATTCATTTACTTTTTTTATGACCTTCACCAAAGAAACTAGAACCCAGTACCTCCCTAAGAACCCACACATGCATGCAATAAGAAATCTAGCAACACACTAGCAGCCACAGAGCAACCACTTAGTCTTGCCGTTAACCACAGAGACCACCTTAATCACCTAATGACACACAAGCAATCTACCTAAACACTGGAGAAAATATTTGACTACTAGCATACATGTAGCAATCACTTAACAATAACTTAGCAACCACCTAACAACATCCAAAGAACCATTTATCATTGATGTTTTGGAGACAAATCCATCAACCTTAGCAGCCATCTAGAAATGTCCTAGCAAACATCCCCAACACGTTAGCAACCAAGCAGGGCCCGTCTAAATCTGTGGGTGCTGGTTTATCTGTGGCATGGAGCTGAACCTTGTTTTGAGGTCCGTCGTGCTCGATGGTACGGAGAAACGTGCATTTGTTTGTTTGTGTTGACGGGTTTTCACACTTCTCGCACTGCACGTTCGATTCCACGTTCCACTTTGATTCCCACCATGCCGAGTTTGAAGACTTCTTGCAACGTGTGCAACAGGTCTCATGTTCATTGCCTCGAACCGGTTTCAACCACATCACTAACTGAGTTTATTGACGTTAAATTTACACTTCGCTCTAGCTTAAACTAACATCATGAGAAGCTAGGTTAGCAGAAGCTGCTAACTAGAGATGAGCAAGTACACCATTATCAGTATCTATATCCATATCCATTCAACCAACTGAATTATCCATTATCTGTACCCTGGTGGGTGGGGCTTAACCCAAAAGTGGGCGGAGCTTAACCAGGAGAGTTAAGAATCACTAGCTAACTGGCTAGTTAGCCTAGAAGCAAGCAGAAATGTAAATGAATGTGTGTTTGTTTAGTTGTGGACTGAGAATAATGTTGAGCTGAATCTGAGAATAGCAACTATAGCTAATAGATGCTACTATGCTAGTGTGGACAGAGTGGTTGTGAGTCATATGGAGCAGCAGCAGCTCTGTGTAGAGAGGAGCTCTGTGATTGGCTGCCTGGACGATCACAGAACCATGTGGACACTCTGCTAGTAAGCGCTACCCAATCAGATTTTTTTCCTTTAACGAGTACGGATATTGACATGTTTTACTCAGATGGTACTCGTGCTCGTAAAAAGTGCATTATTCATAACGGATACTCGTTTCATCCGAGTACTCGGCTCATCCCTACTGCTAACGCACTTGAAACTGTCCGCAAAATGATCGCTGCTGGTTCTGCTCATTTGGGTCTGCGATACGTTAAAATACAAAACAGTAATTTACACATAAAATCTCCCCGTTCTTTACTGAGATTTCACAATGCAACAAGAGAATAAATGCTAAATGTTCTTTACCGGGTCTGTAGAATTTTACGACTTTTTAAGCCTTTTTTTTTTTTTTAAGGCCTTACTTTCCGATAAACAAATTTAAGAAATTTAAGATTTTTAAGGATTCACCGACACCCTGCACCTACAAAAAAACCACAAAGTTATATTCGTCCGCATCCAATTTTATCTAATTTGGCATCTTATTTCTATAATATTTGAGCCAATATAGGCTGTTAGCCTGTTTGACTTGACAGACTGTAAATCATCTTTTCCTCAGCCTAACGACACGGTACAGTGAAAACAGACACTTTGAAACTTGAAGCTGCACAAACACACTGAGAGGGCATCGAGTCACGCGGAGGTCAAAGAGTCATTCCACAGTTTGATTACACGTCTGTCATTTCAACAGCAGCCACTAANCGCGGAGGTCAAAGAGTCATTCCACAGTTTGATTACACGTCTGTCATTTCAACAGCAGCCACTAATTAAGAGGATCATCTGACGCCGGTAATTATATCTATGATCGTAAATTAGCGCTAATGATGAAGAAGTAGCATCGCACCCTTGGGAGGCCCTCATATTCTCTTTATCTCCCTCCCTTTTTTTGTGATTTGATCTTTTTCTTTCTCCGTTAAAGTTTCTCTGTCTCTCTGAAACAATAAACAGATATCCCTTGGTCCCTCAGAAACTTCATTCCCCTCCATCATTTCTTCTCCTTCTCTCTTTTTATTCTCTCTCAGTCTTTTTCGCTTCGTTCCCTCATGTTTCATCCAGATGCCATGTTGTTGATGAACTCAATCAAAAGCTCATTTGTCATTGTCTGGAAAACACACACCGAGAATGGGAGCATCCTGTACTCGGACACATTGCGCAAACAATCGCTGGACACTTCGCGCGCCGGCCGTCCTGAGAAAACCCTTGTCACGCACCAAAAAGGTTGAGTCCGAGTGGGAATTCAGAAGTAAACAAGGATTTTCCTGTTGCATTCGTGATATATAACACACTTTCCATCTCTGCCTCCAGTGACTTGAATTCCCCACTGAGCTCTAAAGGACAGCCAAAGGTTACCAGATGCTAAATAACACAATAAAATGTTATATAACTGATTTAGAGTTTAACAGATATCTGAGTCAGTGCACATTAGCGTCATGTGAAGTTCTACTCCGAGTCCGCAGAGTTTAATCCTGCAGTCATTTTTTTTTTTTACTGAGAATGTCCAGTGNCTCCGAGTCCGCAGAGTTTAATCCTGCAGTCATTTTTTTTTTTTACTGAGAATGTCCAGTGAATGATTACTAACAATTTTAATGTCACGTCAGCATTTTTTGTGTGCATAAATCAATAATTTGATTCACTAACTGAAGCAAGCGGTGCAGGTTTGAATCTAGTAACCCAGGAGGGTGATCATCTTCATGAGCTGCGGGAGTCCTCGACTGAAAAGTTCCTCTGATTAAACAAAGCTTTTGTTACAATGCCTCAAGTGACGGTCGCAATTTTTAAAGGACCATACCGGCAATTTTGCACGTTTAATTCCATGCACGTTACATTACTGACAACCAATTCCAAAACATAAAACCGTATTTTAGTTTTCCTATTATTTTGCCAAATCCCATAATCTTTCAAAATCAAACGTTCAGCTGATACAACCACCTTAAAATTCAATGCTTCGCCTGCTAACACTTATGCATGATTGTGGAAGGGATGGTCATTTTCAATTTCTCTGTAAAAGCCGTCTTCTCCTGGCACTATATTTCCTAGTGGAGAAATACACTGTTTTCCATGTAGCTGAATAATGTTTCTTCATCAGAACAGTTAATAGAAATAGTATTCGCTGTGATGGATTACGTATCTCAAGCACATTTCAGGTCTCCAAAAGTAGATTTTTTATAGTAGTTTATTGGAATGAACTTAAATTAATGGGGGTCCGGAAGGTAGGAAAAACAATTTGAAAATTTACCACTACAGTAGTTTGTAGTAATGTAAAATACATGAGGGTTGTATTTATTGGGTTCAACATGCTAAAATCAGCAGTCCATTAAAGTGCCAATCAGTCATTATTAAAATGCACAATTTCTGCCAAAATGTATTTTCCCACTTCAGATTAGGGTTTTCAAGCAACTTCACGTTTTATTCTGCAGAGTAAAATCAACTCCAAATCCCTGTGTGGAGATTTTAGAAGACATTAGATGCTCTAATTAAGTCAGTGACAGAGATATCTGGGTTTGGGTCGCGGAGGCAACAAGCACATCCTGCAGCTTTTCCTGGGGTTCCCAGGCTAGATGGGATTAGAGATGCTGAGATTAACCGTTTTCACTATTAATCGCGTTTATAAACATCACGGTGTCCAAACCGTAAGAATTTAGGAGCCACAGTTTGAAAGAAAAAACCTCTTTAGGTTCACCTGAAAAAACTTGAGTGTTTTCTGAGCATCTAGCAATGACCAGTCAGCTGGTCAGCAGGCGATGGGCTGCCTCGCGCTGCTCTGTATAAGCTGAAAAATTCAACTTGCCTAAGCCTTATATCCACCGACGATGAAGTGGTGGTGTGAGAGAATTTTGGATATCTTAACAATGAGCAGGCTGTAGTTGAGGAAGACGAATATCCACTTTAGAGATCTGGATCCAGCTCTGCATGATCAAGTCAAGCTAAAATATTCCACTAGCTAATGTTAGCAGCAGGTTCAAGGTAAAACACAGTTAATGTTAGCAGCAGGTTTAAACTAAAACACGCCATGACACAATGTTAGCAGCAGGTTTAAGCTAAAACACTCCACTAGTTAATGTTAGCGGCAGGCTTAAGCTAAAACACTCCACTAGTTAATGTTAGCGGCAGGCTTAAACTAAAACACTCCACTAGTTATTGTTAGCGGCAGGCTTAAACTAAAACACTCCACTAGTTATTGTTAGCGGCAAGTTTAAACTAAAACACTCCACTAGTTAATGTTAGCGGCAGGCTTAAGCTAAAACACTCCACTAGTTAATGTTAGCGGCAGGCTTAAGCTAAAACACTCCACTAGTTATTGTTAGCGGCAGGCTTAAACTAAAACACTCCACTAGTTATTGTTAGCGGCAAGCTTAAACTAAAACACTCCACTAGTTAAGTTAGCAGCATGCTTAAACTCAAACACTCCACTAGCTAATGCTAGCAGCAGGTTTAAGCTAAAACACTCCATTTGCTAATGTTAGCAGCAAGTTTAAGGTAAAACACTCCACTAGCTAATGTTAGTGTCGGGTTTAAGGTAAAACACTCCACTAGCTAATGTTAGCAGCAGGTTTAAAGTAAAACACTCTACTAGCTAATGTTAGCAGCAGGTTTAAGCTAAAATACTCCAGTATATTAGTAGCAAATTATCATTAAAAGACAGGAAGTTGGGAAAATGTTCATATGACGTCATGTTTTGTGTGTGTGTGTGTGTGTGTGTGTGTGTGTGTGTATGTGTTATAACCATGAAATCATGATTATTTCTCTCATTGTAACTGTACTGTCTAAAATTCAAACTACGACATCCTTAGATGGGATATGTATAGTCCCTCTGGCGTATTCTGGGTCTGCCCTGTGGTCTCAGTACATTTGGACATTGCTGGAATCGTCCTCAGGGAGACATCCAGGAGCCCAAACTACCTTCAACGGTGCTCACCTGTGTCGCCACGGGTTCTGAACCACCGGTTCAATGTAAGACGAGAGGAAGAGAAAAGCTGGAGGAGAGAGAGAGAGAGAGAGAGAGAGAGAGAGAGAGAATCACCCCACATGTTTTCAGTTACCACTGTTGAAAACGGCAACAAAACAAAAAAACAAAAAGGAGGAGAGCGGATTGAAAAAGATAGAAGGAACAATCTATCCCACGCAGAGAAGATTCTTCTGGTTTTGTGTTTTTCAAATTATCATTCTGTGGTCTGCAACTGAGAGCATGTACATAAATATGTGTATGTGAGAGTCTGAGTGTGTGTTTGGTGCATTCTGAATAATTGTGTGTATGTGTGCGCGTGACAGATGGATTATTGGTGGTGACCGTGTGTTACAAGTGGCACTGCAGTGCTAAGAGATGTTTTATCACAATGACACCTAACTACGACATTCTGCAAAGACAGTTTACATCCGATACACACACACACACACACACAATTATTTTTTAGTTCTATAAATTTAACAATTACTATATTACATCTGCGACAAGATATTTGCTGAGCACTCTTCACTCTTAAAGCTACACTCCTTGATTTTGTTACAGTTGCTCGTTGCCCTTCAAATCCAAAATGCCTCGCTTACTCTCTCTCTCTCTCTCTCTCTCTCACACACACACACAAAGCAGATATCCTGAGCNCTCTCTCTCTCTCTCTCTCTCTCTCACACACACACACAAAGCAGATATCCTGAGCGACGGTCACTGAGTGCCATCCAACACCATCCAAAGCGAGCTGACATAATGCCTTCAGTTTGCAGCAGTCCCCTGTATCCTGTATGCCAATGTTGCATTTTCGCTCTAATTACACACACACACACACACACACACACACACACACACACAGGAAACACACACATTTCATTAACATTTGTGTGTAGATATCAGCATTGTTGGACTCAGCAGCTAACAGCAAGTCAGTGACAGAGCAACTCATCATCACAAAACACAAGAAACACCCACACACACACGCACACACACACACACACAGAGCTCAGTTATTGCAGGTTGGAGCCAGCAGTCAAATCAAATTATTTCACGTAGCAGCTCTTTGGGCTCCGTCATTCCTAATATTAATGGATTGTATTCCAGGATTTAACCCGATCCAAAACCGCTGAGGCCCACTGAGCGGTCCCACAGGTGTCAGGCCTGACTAATACCTGGAATAAAACTCCACATCTGTAGCTCGCAGCTGTTTCATCCTGTTTTGTTTGAACTGAAGAGCTAAGAGTAATGACTGGAAGGAGGACCAGGAAGTTAACTTCAGCCGCAACGCAAATCAATCGCTGTGTTTAAGTAATGAAAAAAATTACACTTTATTTATAGCACGTGCTTCTGTAATTAATCAGAGAAAAAAAGGTGCATTCCAAAGTTTTTTTGGCTCATTTATGAGTACTGTACTTACTATTATATATGTATAATATTACTTAACGGCAGCAGAAACAATATAAATCAGTCGCTGCTCAATTAACAAGTATAAACAAATTAAAGTAAGCAGCTATGTTTATAAGGTTTAGTTTTTAAATAACCAATGAGCTTTTTAATGTCCTTCATATTTTGGCTAGAAAATGAACAAAAACTGCAGGTGAATCTTTTATCAGAGCTAATGTTGCTGTCCCTGATTCCAGGATATAGACTCAGCCAAGATGGTTGACTGATTGCTGTGGGTTTGATCCTGGTGGTCGAAAAACTCAAATCTTGTACTTAACTGAAAGTGAAATATTACTCCATTCCAAATAAAAGTCTGATTCAAATAAAGTAAAAAGTACTTCAGTATCAAAAGTAAAACAGTATGTGATGGATGGTGTACCAGGTTGGAAAAATTATGGTCTTTTCTAAACATTTTGGGGTGCAGAGCATTCTGGCTTCAAGGTAAAAACGTTTGTTTTCCTGTCCTCAGTACAAGGCTCGCTGGATTCTGTTGCAGCTAACATTCCTGTATTATATTCCAGGACATAGCCTGATCCAAAACCACAGCAGCTGGAAAAGGAATGTCCCTTTTTTTTGGGGGGGGNGGGGGTCTGACCTGCTTTGGTTACAATAAAGATGCGCAAAGACTTCTGACTGCAGGTCAGAGTCAGAAGGAAAAGAAAATTACTGCAGCCACCAAACGTGATTTTGAATCTTTGTCTGGTTGATAAAAATCTTTGTCTGTCCTCAGCGCAAATCTCTCTCTGGGCTTCATCACAGCCAATATGCCTGTATTCCATTCCAGGACATAGCCTGATCCAAAACCACAGCAGCTGGCGGAGGATTCCCTCTCGCCTGGGGTATGGCTAATACCTGGACAGACACAGATCCGTTACCCTCGCCGTCTCTGCAGATCTCTTGTGGGTTTTGAGTTCTGATACTGATACGTTTGATCCAAAGCTGCCAATGGCAGATATTTAATACAACATCTTATAAATTTAAGCTTTCATTCAACTGTTTTAATGCCAAAAATCCTCCACAAAATGCAAAGTACACAGTGGAAAATCCACTTACATCAACAGTAGGTCTTGGAAAACATGATCTAAGTATTATAAAACATGCTTGTGCAGAACCTCATTAAAATCATTTAAATGTTAAAGGACCATACCACTCATTTTGCATGTTTGAGCCTATGTTTAATTTTCATACATGTTACGTAACTGACAATCATTTCCCAAAGGATAAAACCGTATTTCAGCTTTCCTGATATTTTGCAAAATCTCTTAATCTTTCAAAATCAAATATTCAAGTGATACACCCACCTTAAAAATCCATGTTTCTCCTGCTAATAGTTACACAGCCTTATGAAGTCACGGTCCTTTAAATTTTTCCATAAACGCAGGTCTTCTTTTGGGACTATATTCCCCGGTGGAGGCATACATTCACTCCACGCTTTTTATTGAGCTTAAACACTAAAATTACATAACTTCTAAAAAAACCTGAATACACGTCTTGTTGGTGATGATGGATTACCTATCCCAAGAACGTTTACAGTATCAACAAGTTGATTTTAATAGCAGAATGAACTGAAACCAATGGAGGTCTGGAAGGTAGGAAAAACATTTTTAATTCACTGTTCCAGTAGTATGCTTTGGGAAATGATTGTCAGTAATGTTATGTCTATGGAAATGGAATACATTAGGCTCAAACATGCAAAATGGTGGGTATGGTCCTTTAAAATTCAAAGTTTCACCTAACATTTATGCAAGATTGGAGAAAGCATGGCCGTTTTAATTTCTCTGTTAAAACCATCTTCTCCTGGGACTGTATTTCCTGGCGGAGGCATATATTGTCTTCCATGGATCCCTTAGTTACTTTAGGTTTTACTTTTGTAAAGTTCTTTGACAAAAAAAAAAAAAAAAAAAAAAAAAAAAAATCCTAAAACATGTGTTGTTCTCTGTGGCAGATTATGTATCTCAAGCATGTTTCAGGTCTGTAAAAGTTGATTTTAATAATGTACTGGAATAAACTGAAACCAATGGCAGTCTGAAAGGTAGGAAAAACAATTTGAAATTTACCACTAAAGCAGTATATTTTGGGAAATGGTTGTCAGTAATGTAACATGTATGTGGATTGTATGTATTGACTGAAACAGGCAAAATGGGCGGTATGGTCCTTTAAAATGCTCAAAAACTGTGACATGAGTATGTCCATCAACTCGATGTGGATGTGCGTGTGTGTGTGCGTGCGCATGTGTGCAGCTAGAGGGCGCGGTAGAGCATCTGGATTCAATGACAATAACTGAGCAAAATTTATAAAAGGAGCCTTCTGCTGTTCATACATGCAAATTAAGCCAGGTAGGTAATTAACACAACCCAGACAAGTACACACACATACACACACTACACACCTTTATTCCATAAACTCTCTGTGTTTCCTGCTTCTGTACAGCCTGTGAGGGTCACGCAGGGAGCAGAGATCTCAGCCTCTGATACACACATCCAGGACAACAGATAGAAAACACATGCGGGAGGCACTGCAAGTGTGTGTGTGTTTCTCTGTGTGTGTGTGTGTGTGTGTGATAACAAGACACAATAGGAAAGTGTGCGTTGCATTTTGCTAATTGCTCAGCAGAAACAGAACGAGGGAAGTCGCGAACGCTAGTATCAGATATTTGATATTTGTAATCTCTGTGGAATATACGGTATCTCCGTACGTGGAATTCCCACTGGGAAAATTCTGAAGTTATGTCACAAACTCCGGAAAACACTACTGCACAACGTGATTCGACTGATTCGCGGATGTTACATCACGTGACCTCACATGACCCTGGTGTTTCTCGTCTGTCTTTATTTGAATTAAAGCTTCATATAAAGTTGTACGTTTTTGAATTTAGGTGGTTGCAAACTGCTGTCGCTTCAGTTTTAGGTGAAGGAAGGAAAGAGAGCGGCGATGCAAAGATTAAATCTCCACGGTAACCGTAACCCGGGAGATAGCATCTCTGCATCCGGGGCGCACAGCAAAGGGTGAAAACAGTTGTGTGAGGTCTGTGAGAAGATGGAACTGTGTGTGTGTGTGTGTGATTGTGTGTGTGTGTGTCAGAGAGAGAGAGAGAGAGAGAGAGAGAGAGAGGGGGGAAGTGAGAGGTTAAAGAGTTGCTGGAAAAATGGACCCACATTCCACTTGACAAATTTTGTTATGAAACTAAAAACGTATTTGTTTGGAACACAGACACACACACACACACACGTGTTCACTGTGAACATTATACAAGTGCACACATAATTGCTCACATACATGCACTGCTTTACACGCACAAACGCGCACACACGCACACACATGCACGGTCAGGCTCTGAACATGGTTACATGCAGAGTAAACAGCGATGAAAGAAGGAACACAGGAGCAGCTGAAAGAGAAGGAGAATGAGGGAGTGAAACAGAGGACAAGAGGAGGGAGGGGAATGAAAAGAAGAGGAAAAAAGCAAGAGATAAAAGGAAAAAGAAGGGGGGAAGAAGAAAACTGCAAGATGAATAAAGTACAGAAGAGAGGAAAAGCGAGTATTCTTTCTGTTCTATTACAAGGATTAAGGTAGTTTATAGGTTGTTTTTTTTTTTTTAACTTTCAACAGTTTGGGAATAAATGGGAATAAACTTTATTCCCAATGAGAGATTCACTGGAACCATTCTATTCTGTTCTATTCTGTTGTATTCTATTCTATTCTATTGGGTTGCAGTGTGCTACAAGCAGTAGTTTGATCGTTTTCTTAACCTCTCGCCTCAGTGACACACTCCTGCATGATGGCCGCACAATACAATACACACACACTCCGACACACCTTGACCACATTTATACAGCTGTCTGAAACGTGTGTGTGTGTGTGTGTGTGTCAAAAATGAAAAGGGGATAGAGGGAAAAAAAACTAAAGGAACCACTATTTCTTTGTTAGTGGATTTATACAGAGAGGGAGAATCAAATTCATTTCATCAATTAGATTTGAAGGGAGAGGGGAACGTGTGTGTGTGTGTGTGTACTTTATCGTTCTACACATCTGATCACATTAGTGTGTATAACATACATAGACGTGTTGTTCCATGAAAGTGTGTGTGTGTGTGTGTGTGGACATGAAAGTCTTAATGCTTGCTTCACATTTATGACCCAGATCCAATTCCTCCATAGCAGCCCTCCATCTTTTTCTTTTATCACCATGTCAACGCCGCATCATGACCAATACAGCGTACAGGTGGCAAAAAGCAGCTTGATTTCTGTTCAGCAAAAAAAAGTTTATGCTCATTTCGAGATTGTTAACAAAGAACAAAGAGATTTAAACCAATTTTCACCTGGATTTAATTTTCCCCAAGTGAGGAAAAATGGTGGCACTTCCTGCTGGGAAACAGCGCCGCTCAGACAGCTTCCGCTAAGAGAACGTGGAAAAAAGAAAGAAAAACAAAAAACAATAAAGGCTGTTTATACTCCACATGCTTTTTTTTTTTTTTTAAACAAGATTTCCAGCTGGATTTTTCTACTTGATTTGTTTAATATTCCAAATAAAAATGTTAGCTTTAATGAGGTTTTATCCTCTCTCTCTTTCTCTTTCTGTGTGTGTGTGTGTGTGTGAGAGAGAGAGAGAGAGAGAGAGAGAGAGAGAGAGAGAGACCTTGGTGACCTTATGAACTAGGGCTAACATTTCAGCGTGGGCCAGGCTCTGAGATGCACGATGGCTATGCAGCAGTTTCTACTGAAAATATACAGTTTGGACACACACACACACACACACACACACACACACACAAAACCAAAGTCCTTCTGTGTGTCCTTACCAAAAGCCCTGTTGACCCTGAATCAGGAACGTGGTGGTTTGTGCACGTCCATGCTTGCGTTTGTACATATTTGATGTGGTATGTGTGATACATGTGTCGGTACATGACATCATGTGGTTTAATGAGAGGGAAGAAAAGAATTCATATTGAATTAAATGATTAAAAAAAAAAATTCTGTCTGCTGCGAGTAAAAGTTTGAGACATTTTGCTTCAAGTTTAGTGAATTTTGCTGTTTACTTTTAGCTTTTTAAATATGATGGATTATAATCCCAAACAGCCTAATAGAAGTCAAGTTATAGAAAGATAGAATATTCCCGTAAAGAAAGCCATACATAAGTAATTATCCATAGAAATTCATGATTCGTCATAGTCATAAGTCACGTTATGGCTCCTTCCACAGCTATTTTCTCAAATATAACTTCAATTGTAGCAAAATGATAAAAGATATGAAAAACCAACATGGTAAAGTTTGTTCATGCTGGTCCAGACATTAAACACCAAAAACCAAATTTTGTGCCAATCAGACTAAAATTGTAGGAGCGGTTATAAAAAAAAAGTGTTGTGGAAGTAATCCAAAATGGCGGAAAATCTCATCAGACAGAAATGGGCGTCAACTCAAATCCAGCTTTATCAGCATGTAAATGATCAAACTTTTCCCATCGTATGAAAATAAAATCCAGCCAAATAGCCAAATCGAGCAAAAGTTCGTGGATGTGTTTTGCACAGGAAGGACATGGCAGAAGATGCGATTCAGTGCCGAAGGGCTAAAGGGAGGGGACGGTGTGTGTGTGTGTGTGTGTGTCAGACACCAGCACATACCAGTGGTACAGTGAGTGTCTGAGCCCGGTTTATCTGGTGACCACGTGTGTCGATGAAACCAAACCGAATGACGGAAGAGTGTGTGTGTGTCATCAAAAAACATTTTTCTGGTGACTTGTTGCCGGTGGGCACAGACCGACGTGTCCACTATTCAACCCACCGACCACGAGCGGCTTCCTCCTGAACCTGTTTTGGAAAAAAAATCCTCCAATTTGTCATGTTCCCCGTCAGGAAACACCGCGTCATGTTGACAGAGGGAATTCCAGAAAGCCAAAAATTGGGGCTCGTCCGTCATTTAACAACAGTCTGGCGGGGAACGCTGGGAACGCCAGTGAGCTCCGCTTATTTTTCCAAGACCTATTTTCGTGGATCTTGGTAATGATGTCTGTGGTCTGTCTGGACAGTTGATGGTTAGAGGTCGAGGGGAAAAGAAGAAAGATGAAAAGATGGAGGGACGAAAGCAAAATGAGGAAAGGAGAGGATAAACTGTGGGAAGAAGGTCGAGATGGAAAAGATAGAGGCTCAGAAGGAAGAAAATTAGATAAAGTCAAAAAAAAAAAAAGGAAGGNAAAAAAAAAAAAAGGAAGGAGAAAGATTTCTGGAGAAGGAGAAAGATTTCTGGAGAAGGAGGGAAAAAAGAAAGAAAAGAGGAGGAAGGAAAAAGTGTTTTGAATGATGGATTTTTATATAAAATAAATGGATAAACCCCACAACCAAATTAAAGCCGCAGACGTACGAATCGGGCCAAAACCTAAAGGAATTCACCAAAGTGCTGTTATATAATTCATGACAACTGTTTTTATCATTATTAATAATATGAAACCGCATATTGGAATATTTCTGCCATTTTTACCAACCTGACAAATCACCACAAAGACCAATTAAATCCAGAAAACTAGCACATAAACTTTAATAAATATTTTGTTTTTACAAACTTACAAATGCATAATATTCCATATGGGCTATAAAAAGCAACAAATAAATAAATGATGATTCACGATTTTCCATTCATCTGCAAAAGCTCTTTTCTTCATCGGAAAACAAAGCTGATTTTCTAATGGTCGGTTATGAATTTTTTGGAATTATAGAAGAGGATTTAAATGGATTTAAGGACACGAGGACCGTAATGATCGCTCAGCACGTAAGTAATCATGGAAGCTTTGGGTACGATGTGGTTTGTCTGCAGAAATGCAAATATATGAGAAACATATGGTGCAAAAAACGAAGCGCGTCATCTGGAAAACACATTTAAAACTGGTGAAATGGTTTCGGAATGCTCGGATTTTTCTCATCATCTGATTCGGCCCAACACGAATGACATGCGCCATGACTTGGAGAATTAAAGGAGCATGCCAGCTATTGTGCCTGTTTGAGTCCAATACATACAATCCACATACATGTTACCTTACTGACAACCATTTCCCAAAATATACTACTTTAGTGGTAAATTTAAGATTTTTTTTCCTACCTGCCAGAATGCCATTGGTTTCAGTTCATTCTAGTATGCTATAAAAATCAACTTGTAGAGACCTGAAACATTTTTTTTTTTTTTTTTTTTTTTTTTTTTTTTTTTTTTTTTTTTTTTTTTTTTTT
>VXCM01002582.1:0-54368 GCA_014773175.1 Lucifuga dentata
GGGTACTTGCAGGTGGGTGGGTGGGAATCTTTATTCGAGGTGTGGGTGGCTGCGGAGATGACTGCGGATCACAGATTTGCCAAAGGAGACAGGAGGCGGGCATGACCTTTGGTACTGAGGAGTCATATAGGGGCCACCGGAGCACGAGTGAGTGGATTTAAGCTCTGCGCTCTCTAAACACCTCCTGAGGCTGTAATTNCTGAGGAGTCATATAGGGGCCACCGGAGCACGAGTGAGTGGATTTAAGCTCTGCACTCTCTAAACACCTCCTGAGGCTGTAATTTCTATTTTTCCCCTTAACTTCCACTTTCTGCTGAGGGTGCTGAGCAGCTCTCCTTCATCTTCATCTCTTTATTTAGAATGTACGATCTTTACCCGTGCACTTCCATACTTCAAAGGAGGCGACGGAAACTTCCGATCTTATATGTCTTTGGAAAGGCACGTGATGTTTCATTGTTTTGTGATACAGAATATGAGTGCTTCAACTATTTATATCTAGTAGTGGGGATGTGAAGGACATCAGTAGAGAGGAAGGCGGGGGGGAGGGGGCTTTTTTCCAACAGGCAAAAATGGAACTGTATCTTGAAGGACCATACCACCCATTTTACATGTTTGAGCTAATATATTCAATTTTCATACACGTAAGGTTGCTGACAATCATTTCCCAAAGGATAAAACTGTATTTCAGTTTTCCTGATATTTTGTAAAATCTCTTAATCTTTCAAACTTTAATATTCAAGCAATACACCCAACTTAAAAATCCATGTTTCACCTGCTAATAGTTATGCAGCCTTATGAAGTCACGGTCATTAAAAGGTTTCGATAAACTCAGGTCTTCTTTTGGGACTACATTCCCAGGTGTAGCAGGCCAGATTAAGCCCCCGCCAAAAAATACCCGGGTATAGTCTGGTCTAGGCCAAAATATACCCCGGGGGTTTANTTTTTTTTTTTTTTTTTTTTTTTTTTTTTTTATAAATTAGTCTGTATTTCAATGTCCAGAGTTTCTTTCCATCATAATTTAAAAAATAACATGTTGTCACTGCAACATAAGGATAATCTGGGCAGGGGTATATCTTGGGCTGTTACACCGGTGGAGACATACATTCACTCCACACTTTTTATTTCACTTAAATGCTAAAATTATGAAACTCTGAAAAAACCTGAATATATGTCTTGTTCACAATGATGGATTACTTCAGAACATTTCAAGTATCAACAAGTTGATTTTAATAGCATACCAGAATGAACTGAAACAATGGCGATCAGGAAATTTTTTTTTCTAACTCACTGTTCCAGTAGTATCCTTTGGGAAATGACTGTCAGTAACATTACGTGTATGAAAATTGAATATATGAGGCTCAAACATGCAAAATGGGAGATACGGTCCTTTAAAGTGAATACCAGATATAAAACTGCAGCCTGCATATAAACAAATTTGACCATATGTACATGAATATTGAAAATGAAGGGGGAAAAGTGATCAAATAAATAAAATAAATGGCTTCCCAAGTGTCATTACCATTATGACACATACTGTGCATAATGTTTACCAATTTTATGTCTGCCATGAGATCACAGGGCAAGAGATGACTCATTTACATCGAGGAAAACATTGTTTATCATTCGCAAACAATTAATTAGCCATTCACCAGCGTCACAACCATTCTGTGGCATTACTCACTGCATATTGTCCACAGTTAATTATGCTACAGAAAGAGTTGTATGTCATCGTCAGCTGAAGGTGCAAGAATGTGTCTGATAAATTCTCATGATTCACAAAGCCAATTAGCTTAGTATCGCAGCACCTTAAAAGCAATTAAGATGACAAAGAGGGAAAAACAGCAGTTTTTTTTTTTTTTTTTTTTTTTTTTTTACAATGGGAGCTGTTATACAGAAAAGAGAAAGGTGAATGAAAGGTTAAGGATCTTATCATGCAGGTCGGCGCTGATGGCACCAGTCACAACAACAGGATGGACAACAATGGATGATGCCCGACTCCCCTACCTCGGGGCACGACTTTTCTGACAGCCTGTCTATCAATGCAACACTAGAGATGCTTCCACTAGTGACGGGTCAGTGGGTAGAAGTGGACTGACAGAGGCGAGGACGTGCCACACACACACAGGCTGCCACCTGTAGCAACATAACCAAACCCTCTAACGTTTGTCGCTTTTTAACTTTTCTCCTTACTACATGTCTCGAATGCTAACAGTGGAAACATCAACAGCATGCTGAAACTGAATTCAACAGTTAATTTGTTACCAGAACCTTATGTGCTTGGTCTGTCTTTAGTAATAGCTGTAAACTTCTCAGAAACTACCCACGTTGAATCAGGGCTGTGAGCGTTACTGGCGTGCAACAATAAGGGTGATGTCATCAACCAAAGATCAAGTTCAAATATTTACAGTTGGCTCTCTGGGTGTTTTAGGGTGTGGGCGTCACATACCACAAATTGATATTTACAAAAACATGGATAAAAAGACTTTCAGGCCTGCATGAGCTTTCTATTTTTGGATTGGACGAAAGTTACAGTACATCCACCCCTGCACATGCCCAGTCATATCTGTTCTTATCAGTTTGCTGGAGTCTTTAAAGTAATTTATCATGACCTCACACACCTAGGCCTTTACATACCGTACACTCCTTTCAGATTAGTTTGAATTGGAGGCACGGTGTGGTTTACTGCATGTTATGGTATAGCAAACAAACAGTAAGTAACTCCTTATTTATTCTATTTTTATCTGGAATTCCTCCATTACAATGGTGTCTCATATTTTTCAAATCCATGTTCCCTCATAAAACATGTAAGACAGCGGTCAAACTGCTTAGTCTACAAAAGCTGATAATGTTCATTGTTGGTAATGTCTACATACTGTATTTTTTTTTTTTTTTTTTTTTGGTAAATCAAAATTTGCAATGGGGATTAAAATGTACATTTAATCTTAGTCAGTGTCAAAAACACTAAAAACCTATAACTGGTTCTTTGGATAGGCTTTGCAATTTAAAGGACCATACCACGATTTTGCATGTTTGGGCCTAATACATTCAATTTTCATACATGTAAAGGTTACTGACAATCATTTCCCAAAGGATGAAATTGTATTTCAGCTTTCCTGATATTTTGCAAAACCTCTTAATCTTTCAAAATCAAATATTCAAGCNTATTTCAGCTTTCCTGATATTTTGCAAAACCTCTTAATCTTTCAAAATCAAATATTCAAGCGATACCTTAAAAATCTGATGAAACTAAACCGTTGTAAACTCTCAGGCAGACATTCGGTTTTACTTTGAGGTGGAGAAAGCAGAGAATTTTGACACGCTGCGTCGCAGCAATGTCCCGCAGATAAAACATATAGTACATATAAAAAGCATAATTTGCTCAGAGTCCGGAGACAGTAGTGGTTCGGTCCGGATCCAGATTGGAGTCCCGATTTTGAGGATGACTGGCTTAGCATTAGCTGCACGTAACCACTTTCTGTGGTGTTTTAGATAAGTTAAGAAGACAGTTACATACATCATGTCTACAGCATTGAACTTCTCATCCCTAATTCAGTGCTTTGACAATATTGCATTAAACTCAACAGGAGTTTCATCATGACAATCATAAAAAGTCCTGGCTCAGATATAATGTCACAGTTTGTCAAACCGTTATGGCTGCCACATTGTGTAATGGTGATTGTGGAACTACAGCAGTATCTTCAAATGTTTCTACTCAGAGGAATAGAAAAATGTGTATTGAAATAAAATGCTGCTTTCTGGTACCACCTTCTCTCCCCCCTTTCCCTAAAGCAGCATTCCTGATGTACCGGTAGTTGTTTAGAATTATGTCTGTCAAAGCACAGACAACCCAAGAACCCATTGGTGTCAAATGAATCTATCGGGTGAAGAAAGAGGTTTTTAGGGTCTAGTTAGCTCAACAGACTTCTGATTCAAGTGACAGTTATCAGCAAACTGTAGCCGATGCAGTTGAAGTTTGGTGAGGGCAGAGAGAAGGGCATTTGGCTGGCTGCAAAGTGGATCTGGCAAACTCTCAGGCAACTCAGGAATGGTTGGAAAAATGCTGACCTTGACTGGAAATATAGAAACTTTATTACCCTAAATCCAGAATATTCAAAAAAGGGATTCTGAATACTCTCATGGCCTGTATGCCTCTTTAGTACTGTAAAAAAAAAAAATTGTAATTTATGGGCGATNAATACTCTCATGGCCTGTATGCCTCTTTAGTACTGTAAAAAAAAAAAATTGTAATTTATGGGCGATATCAATAATTAAAATTACATCGATTTGTTTAAAATTTCAAATATGGTGTTTGTTTTTGCAATAGTGCCTAAATATCAACAACAGGGATCAGAGTGTGAGATTTATTTTGCATTTCTTTTACCATTCCTCCCAGCAATATTTAAAACAGCTCCTCCATACACAACTGCAGGAGCATGTCATGATCACGAAGAACAGTAGCTAGATGTGCTTTATTTACACAGGAGTAGCAATTGATTGCTAAAACTCAACACTCCTGTAGCTCCTTTAAAAGTCTTACAGCAGGTTGCTGGTGCAAAGCTTTTAATGTCAGGCAGTGGCAAGAAGTGTTCGATTTGCATTACCACCAACTTAAAGGACCATATCGGCAGTCGTGCATGTTTGTACCCAATACATACAATCAGTAATCTGTACACCTTACATTACTGACAACCATTTTCCAAAACATAAAATAATATTTTAGTTTTCCAGTTTTTTTTTTCAAATCCCCTATTCTTTCAAAATCAAATGTTCAGTTGATACACCCATCTTAAAATTTTATGTTTCGCCAGCTAACCCTTAATCATGATTGTAGAAAGCATGGCCATTTTAATTTCTCAGTAAAAGCCGTCTTCTCCTGGGACTATATTCCCTAGCGGAGAAATAGATGGTCTTTCGTGCAGCGCTGTATTAGATGGGTTAATAAAGTTACTTCGGCAAAAAAAACCAAAAACCTAATAGACGCATACCTGTCAACACTGACCATTTTCCCCGGGTTTCTCCCATATTTTCACCCCCTCTCCCGCTGTGCTCCCATTTGGTAATTTCTCCAGTAAATCTCCAGTATTTTGACAGTTATACAGAATCGTAATCAATCAGGTTTCGAACATTATGTGGTGCCCCGGTGGGGCTTGGAGGTATTACAAGTGGGAGACGCTTGCCAGGGGACACCTGAAGCCAAGCACAAAGAAAGTTGATTGAAACAGTTTCTCGTGGGAGCAATAAACAAACATAATACCATCATGTTAGCAAAGCTTTCAATGAGAGAACATGATCAGGTCGTGTCCTAGCAAATCTCCTGTATTTTCAAACTTCAGGTATGAATAGACATCATGTTCACTGCCATGGATTACGTATCTTAAGGGTGTTTCAAGTCTCTATGAGTTGATTTTAATAGCATAATGGAATGAACTGAAACCAGTGGCAGCCTGGATGGTCAGAGAAACAAAAAAATCAGAAATTTAATGCTAAAGTGGCACATTTTGTGAAATGGTTGCCAGGAACGTAATGTGTATACAGACTGTACTGGGCTCAAACATGCACGATCTGATATGGTTCTTTAGCCTAAAGTATAAACCTTGGCTAAGTGGATTGCTTTAACTGCAGAGTTACACTATAGTTACATGCCTCCATCGATGAGGACTGGCATCTGAAATTAGCAGTTCTGATAACAGATAACAGACAGTCTGGCATATAGAAGATAAACTTGATGTAAAAGTTGAATCAGGCTGTGCAGAAAAGACTGAAAACACACCCATCCCTGACCAAAATCAGAGAGAGTTGAGAGTTGGAAGATCACAGGTAATTTGATGTGGACATTTGGGCAAAGCTATGGCATTTACTTTGATTAAAAAAATGCTTTGTTTGGAGTGCTCTGCATTTTAGCCTCATCTAATTTATTACATGCCAATAAGGCCTGTTAATTGCAAAGAATTATCATGTTTAATCCTTTTAATTTTTTTTTTTTTTTTATTTGCTTAATAGCAACAGGCAAAACAGGGGCAGGAAATTACAGTATGACATATTGTTACATTAATTTATTTTTAATTTGTGTTTGTTTGTCTAATTTACCCGGGTTTTGCTGTGAAAATTGCCAGTTGTAATTGTTTAAAAGTAAAATGACAGGGAAAACATGCATTTAGTGTCTTACTTATTATTATTGATCAATCAAGAAAAGCGCTTAAAATTTATTTTGCTAATTTATGAAAATCCTGCCAGTGAGCCAACATTCCCACTACGAGGTTATGGCATATCTAAATGCTAGTTACACCTATTTCATAAGACAAAATTTCTTCCATTTCACCTTTACAGTCCATTTAATGCATTTTTGAAACTCTAAAGAATCAAGATTTTAAGGCATTAGCAATTTCTAAAAGTATTTCTGTGATCTTTTAGCTGAGCACACAAGTTTTCTTCAGAAGACTTAGCCTTTCTACTTGAACCTAGAAGTTATCCCTCAACAGGTGGCTGGTGCGTGGAGGCCTCATACACGCACTAATGATAAAAATTATACCATCTGTGGCAATTACACTCTAACATTTGTTTACTCACTACACAGGTGTTCTTTGATTCCAGTGTAATGGGCATCATGCAGCTACGCTGTACTTTCTTCATGACAGTCTGAAACATCAGCAGATTAAAGTCTGTTACTATTAAAAGAGATTTTTTTATTCAGATTCCCTTTATGACATTCTACCTGTGTGACATTCTCATGGAAGGCTGAAACCATAGCGTGCCAGGTGTCAAACCACCTGGCTGTAATCACAGCAGGGGTCCTAAATGCAGAGCTTATGAAGAGGCAAATCAGAGGCTGAGTTCTGGACCTCCGACAATGAAGATCTATTATGAACAATTACAGACTTCAATCAATAAACCACATGTCTACAGTTTTATGACCCGTCTTACTATTCATGACTAACACACTCTAGACTTGGGTAAATGCAACTTTCTCATTATGGTTGACTTGTGCATGCCAACTTTTAATAATTAGATTGAATCAGCACTGGCCTTCATAAGGACATTATACTGCCTCTGACCTGTGCTTGAAATTTGGAATTTCTGACCTCTGAGTGTGAAAAGTCACAGAAAACACCTCTTTAACCAGGAATTCCTACTGGCAAAGTCAGGCAAGGTCCCTCAACTCCGAGTTCATTACTGACATCATTTCAGTATGACTGCTAACTCCGTAAACAGTAATTTATCTATTTATAAATGAAGATTCAGAAGCATTTTCCTGAAATTAATCAGCATGGACAGGTTAAGCATAAAACACGGACAATGCCATAGCTATTTTGAAATGGTCAATAGTTCATGAATGTTAAAATGAGCTTCTTTTGTACCAACAGAGCAAAGAAAACAAAAGTTTTCATGGAAGCATCCATGTAGTCTCCCATTTTGTTTTGCTCAAATGCACGGTAGTTGTAAATAACATAATTCTGAGCAATGGCTTCTCGGTTCTGAGGTACTACAACAAATGCAACGTTATTCTAGCAGCCAAATTCAATTTCTAAAAAAAACAACAACAAAAGATGCTAAAAATCCATAAAATACATTTATTTTGCCATTTATTGTGATACTTAAGCTGCTTACATGTGATCAGCTAGAAATTTGTGCTGGGCTGTCATTCTTTTCTATGGAGTTCAGCGGCGACTCTCAACTTTGTGGCAGCGCGATCCGGATTCTCCACTTTGCTACTGTGCTCAAAATTTAACCAAATTCAACTTTGACCCACATGCTGGTGATCTTTCCTAAGAGCAACCAATGAAAGAATGGCTGTATGTGACACAAACACATGGAGGAGATGCTTTTAAGCAATGTTGAGCAACTGCTGAACTTTGCAACACAAATTTAAAGCTTTGACATGATTTGAGCCAAAAGGTGGTTTCATGGTGAAATGTAGGTCAGACACCGGGATTTGTAAACTAGCATATAGGTTATGCTTATATTTTAAATATGACGTTAGCTACATCTACACTCACAAGCTAGGCTAAAGGTATTTCTTGATGATGTATGTGCACGCTTTGTGTTTGGGCATTAAGGTGAGCGATGTGCAAGCTGCTTAAAGGACAAAGCCGTCAATTTAGCATGTTTGAGCCCAATACATACAACTTGAATCCACATTACATTAATGACAACCATTTTCCAAAATATACTACTTTAGCTGTAAATATTAGTATTGTTTTTCCTACTTTCCAATCTGCCATTGGTTTCATTTCATTACACTATTAGAGACTTGAAACATGCTTGGGATATGTAATCCATCACAGTAAACATTATGTCTATGTGCTTTTTGTCGAAGTAACTTTATTTAACCGATCCAGTGCAGAGCTGTACAGATGACAGTGTATGTCTCCGCCAGGAAATATAGTCCGAAGAGAAGGACTCTGCCTTCTACAATTGTGCATAAGTGTTAGTAGGGGGAAAAAAATGAATTTTGACATGGGTGTGTCAGCTAAATATTTGATTTTGAAAGATTAGTAGATTTGGCAAAATAACAGGAAAACTAAAACATGGTTTTCTGTTTTGGAAATTGTCAGTACCCTAATATGTATGCAGGTAGTATTTATTGGGCTTAAACGTGCAAAAATCACTGGTATAGTCCTTTAACACAGCACCGTTTTACTGCTCATGTGTAAGCAGCTTTAATGTTTGTGATACTTGTGATGACGTATTATATTCTGTCAACAATACTCATTTAAATACTAGACTGTTAAATATTACTACAACCACTACTACTACAACCAGTACTACATTAAATAGTGACCACTGGATAGTTATCCTGAACTCCCTGCAGCGACTGATGTAACACTGATGTTTGATAACAACCCACAAACCCACCGGGCCCCTGTGTCCTCCTGTTTTGCAACTGAAATGAAATTCTTGCAACAGAGGAATTTCAGTTTGCTGTATCAGCAAACTTAGAAGTAGAATGTACATTTCCTGTAGTCCGTTTCAACTCAAAGCTGTCAAAGGGCAGATGCTACACACACCATTTGATAATCTCATTGATCGGAAGTTGTTTGATGCATATGACATCTCAACTAGTTTTTGTTATAATTATTCATACATTTATTGAACAGCCTTCTTTGCAAAGAAATTAAGAAAAAAAAATTAAGAAAAAATAAACTCTGGACAGCAAAGAAATGTGTTTAATATTTTTTACCCTCAGTTATTTCTTTATTTCTTTAGCAGTTATACCTGACATTTAAATTCATTTTCAAAACTATACCAAGCTATAATAAAAAGCTACGTAATTGCTTATCTGTGCAGACCCATTGGCTGGCCTTTCCGATTTCACTCGTACACTGCATTAGTGAAGCCTAAACTGCCAATTACTTGACAATGTCTTTTGGGCAACTTGCTTTCTTACTAAATGCCATGTCTCAATGCTACACAGACATGTCATCACTCAGCAGCAGCACTTTTAAAAGCACTACAAAAACAAAAGGAGTGCATCTTGATATGCTTTGGTTTACGTAGCTTGAATTTATTCAAAACATAGCCGATGATTAGCATTGCATTTTCACTGCTGCAAATGTCAATAAGGCGTTCGAGAACGTGTGCTCACGTTAAAGGCAATTCTTTGGTAACGCTGGTAGCGCTGGCTAAAGCCATCACAGTTTCAAACTCTGCCACATGTATGTTGCAAATGACAGGATGATTCTGGTTCCTCCTAATCCATCGTCTCTGGGATTTGTAAAGATCAACAAAATAGAAAATGAATATTTTTCTGCTTATGTCTGCACTTACTTTGCAGTTACTGCAAAGTACAATACATGATCAGAGTTTATTTTGCAGAAGTTTAAAAAAAATACATATGTCATGACAGGTTAGCATACATCAAGAAATTTAAGATGTTACACGTAAATTACATTAATTAGTCTAAAAGAGTGCTCAAGTATGCAAAAATGTCATGCACTTTGTCCCCATTCTAGCCCCAGTAAATGCTGTACAAAAATAAGAAGAGGAGACAGAAAAAAAGGCAGAGCTGAGGCAAAGAGCAGCACACTCTGGGCATCAGGGGAGAGTAACCTGCAATTATTTTATAGCTCTTAAGATTCCTGAGCTCTTAGTCAGTGTTTACTGTGCAAGGGCACAGCAAGGCCACAAATTACAACCACTTGCTTTGGCATCAAATGCTCAACAGTCACGCACAGGCCTGAGCTTTCTCTCTGAGAAACAAACAGGCCAAGGATAGAAAGACTAAAAGCTAACGGGGCAGAAGACTTTTTTTTTTTTTTTTTTTTAAAGCATTTCTTTGTTTTCCAGTTTTGAGAACGACCAGATTACCAGACTTACTCACCTCTCTAGCAATATTAAGCTGCACAGACCAAAAATAGCAACTTAATTCACCCAAACCGAGCAACAACAACTCTTTTGAGCTGATGTGAAGCCATGTGGTTAAAAACCACAACCAGCAGGTCAAACCAACAACAGAGGAAAACAGTCAGAGTGCACAGCAGACACAAAGTGCTACTGAACTCCGTCCTCTATGTTCTGGTCATGACACAGCAGATGACAGTGAATGGTACATACAGCACGGTCAGCTGTAACGGCTGACTGAGAGCCATTTTAATCATAGCCTTTTTTTTTTTTTTTTTAAATCATAGCCTTAATGGCTCTTTAATGATGGGTGTTGTAGTCACATTTGATGATGTCATAGCAGCAGCCTCCTCTTTTAATAACTTTGCACATTCACTTAATCGTATGGAGAGAAATATATGTGCAAGAGTGTGTGAGTATACGTGTCACACGAGTGTATCTCGTAGCCACAGTGTTGTTTTCCAGGTTTGTACGGAGAATTGCAAAACACTCATGTGACACGCTGTCCTATCTTCTGCCACGACTTCTCCAAAAGCTCAACCGTCACGCAAAGGAGACGTAAGCTGGACACAAACCGCAACAACGAAACCTCATGAGCGGTTGAGAATGGGGCAACAATTATGTGGCAAGCGGAAATGGAAGGTAACCTCAGCTGCTGCTAATGTCTGGCTGAGGCTTTGGGCTTATCTCTTGTGGAAGCCGTCTTGCATGTAAAAAAGGGCAAAAAAAAAAAAAAAAAANAAAAAAAAAAAAAAAAATGTTAGTGTATGCACCAGCAAGATGTCAAGATGTCTGAATGCTGGCCTGGTATGTCTAAAAGATGCACCATCAGCATTAGCGATTCAGTGGTTAGACTGCACGTATTGCAGGTGGCTTGTCAGTCTGCAGCTGCCTTAATCTGGGCTTTTAAGGTGTTGAGTTATTTATTTATTTATTTTTTGTCTTGAAGCAGCAGATACATGCTGAGATTCCTAAGATTGTGTGAGAGTTGTAGCACCATGAATTCTACTAAGAAGGGCTTTACTGTTTGAGCCATAGTTTAAGCGATCATGCCAGCGACTGTGCATGTTTGAGCCTAATAGGCTACGTTCACATTACAGACCTTAATGCTCAATTCTGATTTTTTAAATCAGATCCCTGTATCTGACAACAACCAGTGTGAACACTGCTGAGGTCCTAAACTGTCATACATGCACAATTTCCTAAAAAAAAAACAAAAAACAAACTGCTCGGTTACAAAATGTTCCTTCAAGTTTAGCTTGGATAGAAGCTTCTCCATATATGTACAACAAATTTAAAACTTCTTCATTTCTCCACTGACTCCCATCAGTGTTGTTGCTCTCCTCCATATTTATTTTAACTGGGCTGCTATGAGGCACAGACACTGAATGAGGACAACATGCAATATGCGCAGAGAAGTGATGTTAAAAATAACCACATGAATTCCGATCTGAGCGATCAGGCAGTGGTCACATAGCCAGAGATCGGATATGGATCAGATCTAGGACCACATATGCAAGTGGCCCAGATCTGATATGAAAAAAAAAAAAAATCAGATTTGGTTTGTTCACACTGCTGCGAAAAAAATCAGATCTGAGTCACATGGAGGCAAAAAAATCAGATCTGGGCCACTTCAGCGTGTAATGTGAACATAGCCATATATACAAACAAAACAAAATACATGTGACGTTACTGACAAGCAATTTCCAAAACAGAAAACCGTATTAGTTTTCCTGGTATTTTTTCAAATCCTCTAATCTTTCAAAATCAAATGTTCAGGTGATACACACACCTTAAAATTCAATGTTCCACCCTGTAACACTTGTGCACGACTGTAGAAGACATGCTCATTTTAATTTCTCGGTAAAAGCCGTCTCCTCATGGGACTATATTTCTTGGTGGAGACATACATCATCTTCCTTGCAGCTCCGTGTTGGATCAGTTAAATAAAGTTACTTCAACAAAAAAACCTAATAGTCAGGTTGTTTGTTGAGTCTTTGGACCAAGAATTGGTCAGTAAAAGGGTTAGTTACAGCATGTATTATGAAAGAATGAGAATGATTCTTGTTCTGTCATAAAAACAGACAAAATAACCTGATGAAATCTGATTAATGTAATATCTAATATGATATCTCATGTTCACCATAACAGAAACACTGGCATTACCAACATATTGCAAATGATTAACAACTATCAGAAATTTTGCCTGAATGGCATAATAAACACTATTTCAGATTCCATGTAAGTACCAGTACCAAGAAAATATATACTCATTAATCTTAAATGGGTTATTTCTTATAATCACTTTCATTTAAAATATATCACTCTTTCAATCAATTCTGTTGCAATCTAAACTACAACTCAATAAGGAGCCTTCATCAGCATCATTGTTCAACTCAAGCACATTGTCGCACAAATAACAGCCATATCATTTGCTGTGAATGAGTTCATTAATCGGCCGTGACTGACTGCTGTTAAAGTTTTTGATGTTTAAATAACCCACTCAAAGACATATAAAAACCAGTTGATAAAGAAAGCCAAAGGAGAAGAAGAATAGGCTGATAAAATCAATTGCTTTGAATAACCAACACCTACTTAATCAGCCCACCGGAATTAATAAAAAGTTGACCTCATGCTATCAACAGCGCTTGCAGTCAGATCCTTTGCAACCTTTTTAACATGAAAAGGTTCGGAAAACAAAGAAGCAGGCTAAAGGTTCAAGAACATTCTGTTTTTTCCCCAACGGTGATGCTTCAAAATTAGACTAACGCAGAAAAAAAAAAAAAAAAAAAAAAATGGTAAGAGGCAGAAGCTTTGACTAGAGGCTGATAATTAAAATGACATTTTAAATACAGCTCTACTGCACGGCCTCAAGCGTTTCAGGAACATAAACAAGATGGGTGTAAAAATGTGTAGGTATTACATGTATAAAATAGCATTATTATGTCTCCAGGGTATCTTTTCATTAGATATAAACATATTGACAACAGTGCTATGAAAATTACTGGAATATCACTCCAGTGGTATCAACGAAAACCATTTCAGGTACTCCGATATTTTTAACCAAATCAGCTCTTCATATTACAGGACCATACAGGCGATTGTGCATGTTGAAGCCGACTATATTCAATTTTCATATATGTAACGTTGCTGACAATCATTTCCCAAAGGATAAAACCATATTTCAGCTTTCCTGATATTGAGCAAAATCTCTTAATCTTTCAAAATCAAATATTCTAGTGATACACCCACCTTAAAAATTGATGTTTCACCTGCTAATAGTTACACAGTTTTATGAAGTCACAGTTGCATAAATTTTTTGATAAACCCAGGTCTTATCTCATTTTATTTCTATATTCCCTGGTAGAGACATACATTCACTCTGTGTTTTTTATTGCACTTAAACGCTAAAATTATGGAACTTCTAAAAAAAACCCAATGATGGCTTACCTATCCCAAGAATGTTTCAAGTATCAACAAGTTGATTTTAATAGCGTACCAGAAGGAACTGAAACCAATGGAGGGTCTGGAAGGTAGGAAAAACATTTTTAATTCACCGTTCCAGTAGTATGCTTTAGGAAATGACTGTCAGTAATGTTACATGTATAAAAATTGAATATATTAGGCTCAAGCATGCACAATCGCCAGTATGATCCTTTAAGTGTATTTTTAAAAAAAAGCTTAAAATGAAGAATTTTGAGTTTGAGGGTTTCAGACACAGAACACGGAGAAGCTGATCCAATCATGAAAGTTGCATTAATAAGACAGATGTAAACAAGGATCAATAATCATGCACAAGCAGTCTATGGCATGGCCTTACCATCACCATGTTTCCATGGTGACGGTAAGGGCTCGTTAGGGATCATATTCAAAATGCAGCAAAGGGAAGCTTTAAGTCCTCTGCTTAGACAGTGGGATTGTGAAGTGCTCAGAGACCCCCCCCCCCCCCNCCCCAGCGGTCCCTCAATCATCCTCAGCTCCTCCGCTGTGCCTGGGCAGAACAAAGCCTCGCCTTCTTCGCTCTCCACCTTCATGCTATTGAGGTGGAAGACAATGCCATCGTTAAACATAGCCCTGAGGAGCATCAGCAACATGTTTTCAGAGGGTCATTCGGAGGAAATTCATGTGTTCTTCTCTTTTGTAAAGTGGTTACTCAAGCCACTTTCGTAGCATTTTAAACAGTATTTAAACACAAACAGGTAATAATAAATAAAAACAAAAACAAAAAAAAGCAACAGGGTCTAAATTACGTTTCATAACCCACTCATCCCTTCTTGCTTTAGCTTTAACATAATTCTTTTATTTAAATCCCCGTGCTGCTCAGAGATCTAACATTTGGTTGAATGAATAAGATTAATTCAAGTACTGACAATGGGATTACAAAAAAAATTAGAAATGCATACAACAAGACAAGAAATGAGAAGAATTACATAATAACTACATTAGTTATTATACTGCACAACAAATAAAATGGCAGACGGAGATCCTGGGCTCTGCTGCACCCTGACCTGCTGCTGTCTGTACAGCTTGAGATGTTAAAGTCAGCAAGAGGAGGAGAGGATGCAGGACCAAAAGTATTTAGATTAAAAATAAATGCATGCAAAGTATCCTTATTAAAGTATATAAAGCTTTTACAGACCAAACGGGCGTATAGGCATGGCCTGGGCTCACTGCAGCTCTCTCAGGGTGAAGTAAAAGCAGTCTGGGAGGAATGAGAAGCTAATGGTCAAAAAAAAAAAAAAAAAAAAAAAAAGCTAAAATTTAAGAATAAAACTCTTGTCTGCAGTAAACTCTGTGATGTATGGATTTGTATGGATATCATGTGCATAAGGCAATAAAATAAAATAAAATAAAACAAAACAATTAAAAAATACCAGCACTTCCAATATAACAAGATACCAGTTTGTTTAAATGATTTTGGTTACCTGAAACATGCTATTGCATCACTGATACTGTCTCAGTGGCCAACAGCTTCAGACCACACACTGATCTGAATATTTGAGTATGTTGACTCATACTCCAATTTTACTCGAGTTGGTAATAAAATTGTTGTCCACTGATTTCAGACTTGCTGATAATGACCTTTGAGCGATAACAGTCTGTGAACATTTCTGTCAAAGTTAAGTTTTGATTTTTACAACCTTTCCCAATGCCCTAAAGCAAAGGCTGTGCATGGGCCAAATCTGACAAAAACTAAAAAATAAAAAAATAATAATTCCCCATAATATTTAGATCATCTACAACAGGGGTACTCAAACTTTTTTTTTTTTTTTTTTANTTTTTTTTTTTTTTTTTACTAAAGATACACATATGGACTTTTACAGGAGAGGTCTGGAACAATGCCAACACACTGAAATAAATGAAAGTCACTAAGCTGTCCGGAACATAAGAAAAACTTCCTACATTCAACAACTCAGCAGATAACTTCATCCTACTTCATCCTTCATCCATGCAACCCATATGCAGATTTTATATATTGGGCTCAAACATGCAAAATCCTTTAACAACTTCTGCATTCAGCTGCTCAGAGATCTGACAAATCTGTTTGTGGCTTCAGAAGAATATTTAATGTGAGAAAATTTTGCTGTGGATGTTTCTGTGCTTCATTTCATAGGTGGCATTTTTTCTCTTTGTGATGCCACTGTGTCTGTGAATATCAGACACAGGTTTGGTGCTGGACTTTTGGGAGAATGATGCATATTTTTCTGTCTATTACTCTTTGAATTCTCTGTTCTCTTGATCAACTTTCCTTTTCTTTGCTAACGCAAACTTTGAGAGCAGCATCTTGCAGCTGGAATTAGTAGTGACATTCGCAGGTTACAAACTGGTAATTAGTGTCTTGTGATTGGCTGGAGTAATGCACACACAGAAACAGTCGCATGCACACAAGCAACTGTACAGTCTCACTATCTGCAATGCAAGTCATGTTCTGATGTACATTGGTCCAATCACACTAGCAGCCTGGCAGGCACAAGGAAATAAATACATATGTAGCCTAATATGTATCACATGGTCCAGTCTGGATTGATTTGCTGTGCGGTCCAGACTTTGAGAAACCCCAGTCTACTGTAACATATAAATAGCTATAATGTTGTAAAATTAATTTTTACAAGTCTTGAGACTTTATGTAAACTCTAACACAATGACTTGAGACTTGACTTGGCATTTGTGTCTTGAGAAAATCTCTGACATGCATGTAAACACACGCAAACATGTAGGGGGTAATTCATAAAAAAAAACAACAACATGATAACCACACAGCGTCACGCTAAGTAAGCGCTGTGATAATTTAAGCTCATTTATAAGTGACGAAGGAAACCTAAATTTTCTGCTTTTGAACTCCACATTTTAAGAAACTAGCACTAGTTAAGAGAGATAAGAGATCCATACACTGAAAGTCTGGTGCACGGGGGGGGGNGAGAGAGAGAGAGAGAGAGAGAGAGAGAGAGAGAGAGCGAGCGCACAGCGAATGAGGCTTGAGGAAGAAACCTAGTGCCACAAGAATGTGAGCAAGATCAGTTCAAAGCTCTAAACGGTATTTGCCTCAAATGTGATAGTGATCAATAAATATGAAATTTATTGATCACTATCACGTGAGGCAAATGAACACATGTGAATTTGCCTCACAGCTGAAATCTACCACCAGACTCAAACAACTCTTATTTTTGACGGTGACAGTGTGTTTTATAAATCACATACAAATAAGACACACAAATAAGGAAATATTATAATAACGCCTCTTTCAAGGCAAATGCAAGATGGAGGAAACAGGTGTGTAAGAAAAGGGAACGTGATTGTGTGACAGTATTTGCCCTGATTGACACGGTAAACCTGTCACTGTGTTTTATGAATTCCCCCCCAAGGACTCTAATCAGTGCGGCACTGGTCACATGGGTCAATGCTTGTAGTGGAAGCAAAGCTCAAGTGAAGCGAGAGCAGTGAGCTCGGTCACAAACGTGCCGTCACTCTGCACTGATCGGCGTGGACATTGACATTGGCTTTGAAATTTACATGCAAGCTGCTGTTTGCAAATATACGTACTCCAAGAGGATGGACAGACGGGCAACATATTAAGACTGAAACAGAGACATAATCGAATTGAAATGAATGAACTGAATTGAAATGAATGAGGCCCATCACTTACAGTATATGTTACAAGACTTTGTACAAATATGCTGCGCGGCAGGGGTCAAATGAGACGGTATGAGCAAACGAAACTTCTAACAGCCCAGAGAACCCAGAGGTGAAGGTATAATCCGGAGATGAGACACTTAAATGCCTGAGTGGACCAGACGTCCTATAAACGGGGAGAGAAAACTGCCAACGTTTGCATTGTATGTGTATGTGTGCATTGTAGTATCTTCCCTTCATTTCTCCTCTCAGTGTCCTTCCCATGCTTTTGTCTACAACAGGCTGCCCCCGCTTAAATAAATAAATAAATAAATAAATAAATAAATAAATAACGCCCCCGCCCCCCCGTCCCCTTGGCTGGGCAGTCCATGCAGGAAGGTAAACATGTCCACTGTGGTGAGCTCAGACAACAGGGATGCTTAGCTCCAGGTAATAGTCATCCTCCACTGTTCTGCATCCACAAGCATCAACATCTACATCCACAGTCTCGGCACTGACTCGCCAGGCAGAGTCTAGGTCTGAACAGATTTCCACTTCAGTGCCAAACTCATTCTGATGTAAAGACATCCGTGGATTGAAATCAGGGTAAATAAACCATATCTTTTTTTTTTTTTTTAAAGAAAGCCTTGCTTTTAATAGATTTTAACTTTTTTTGAAGGCCTAAAAGGCAGCGGACAGTGGTTCTCCTGTACAACAAAAGGACTGTATAATTTGCAAAATGTTGAAAACTTAAAGGACCATACTGGCCATTTTTCATGTTTGAGCCTGATATATTCAATTTTCATACTTGTAAGCTTACTAACAATCATTTCCCAAAGCATACTACTGGAATGGTAAGTTAAATTTTTTTTTTCCTACCTTCCAGACCACTCCCAAAAGAAGACCTGTGTTTATCGAAAAATTTAAATGACCGTGATTTCGTAATTTTGTGTAACTATTAGCAGGCGAAACATCGATTTTTAAGGTGGGTGAATATTTGATTTTGAAAGATTAAGAGATTTTGCAAAATATCANGAAACATCGATTTTTAAGGTGGGTGAATATTTGATTTTGAAAGATTAAGAGATTTTGCAAAATATCAGAAAAGCTGAAATATGGTTTTCTCCAGCGCTTTGGGAAGTGATTGTCAGTAACCTTGCGTGTGTGAAAATTGAATATATTAGGCTCAAAAAAAGAGAGAAAAAGAGAAAAAAGAAAAGAAGAAAAAAGAGGGGAAAAAAAAGGAACCTAACATGTATGAAAATTGAAAATATTAGGCTCAAACATGCAAAATGGCTGGTATGGTCCTTTAATTGAAAGCTGTCAGGCATTTTCAGTCTCGTACTGCTGTTTAGAGGTCAGTGGATTTTGATGATATAACGCAAGGTTAAGCAGTGACCAGTGATCTCAGTAAATCAGCGCTGATGATCAGATTTTTTTTGTTCGCTCGCAACATTGACCCACAAGCCGAGAAAAACTGGTGAGGCAGTGTCCATCCACAGCATGCACACACAAAATGCCACTTTTCACCCATAAAAAGAGAGCAATCATGCTCACGAATGTGCATGAAGTTACCAACAGTTGCGATTCTAATGTTCCTATGTGGTGAGAAAAGCTAATCTCTCAGCTCAGGCAGACGTAGGCTACTTTAGCCTGATAATAAAGTGAATCAACTGCACTTCAACTGCTCTACAACGCTACAAGAACTGTGCGATGTGCAAAAAACAACTGAAGCAAGACAGCATTCTCACTGACAGAATTAACTGCGTGACAACTGTCAAACTGAAAATTCAGGTCACGGCGTACAGTACAGCTGCGCTCAGAGAGTCCAGCATATACGCTGCATAATCCCTTCCTCTAGAATGTGTAGGTGGACAAGGTGTAGGCTGATGTTCATTACTTTCCTCTCTGCAAGAAGATCAACTCATGCTTATTTCTCCAGCGCTCCCATAGTGATGCTATGTATATCCTACCTGCCAAAGACAGCATAATACAGTGTGTGTGAGAGAGAGCCCGTGTGTGTATGCGCAAGTGAGGCGAAGAAGATGATATGATTAGGGTGACAGAAATGTACATCCATATTCCCGGACTTCTTCTCTAATAAAATCACGGGAAAAAATTTACACAGAGTTCTTCTTTGACAACAGCGTGTCAACGGCCACACATTTTTCACCTCCCACTGGCAAACGTGTCCATGTGTCTTTGCAAAGAAACCTCCTGGGTCTGGAGCAAGTGACAGCATGGTTGAAAGGGAAAAAAAAAAAAAAANAAAAAAAAAAAAAAAAAAAAAAAAAAAAAAAAAATCACATCATGATCAACAACGTGTCCCTGAAATAAGACTTTGACTTTGGAGGAGTCCGCTCAAAGCCAGCAGAGAGAGTCTGTGTTTCAGACATGGGGACAAAGGGCTGTGAGGCTGATGATGGCTGCTGTTTTCCTTATGTTTACCATCATTTCCCTTCACAAACAGAGGCCAGGCTGGAAAAGGCCAGAGAGCCAGCGCCTCCAGCAAGCAGTAGGAAAAAGATGGGGGGGAGAGCAAGCATACAGAGAGAGAGAGAGAGAGAGAGAGACTCAGGCTAAGCAGCCTCCAGACACCACATGGCTCAGACTAGATCGAGAGTGACGGGTTGCTGATTAGTCAACTCGCAGCCCCCAAGGCTGGAGTCTACATGCACATACACACATACTAACACACACACACACACACACACACACACACACACACAGCTTACAGTNATGCACATACACACATACTAACACACACACACACACACACACACACACACACACACAGCTTACAGTTCATTTACACTACGCTTATCAATTGCACACATACAAAATGAATGGGCACATAGAAATAAAAGTCATAATGTCTCAGTATGTCTAATACGTGTTTTATGTTGTGTAATGTTTGTGTGTGCAATGCATACACATAATGTGAAGAAGGTGTGTCGATTGAGAGTGAGTCAAAGTGTGTGTGTGCGTATGTGAGTGCGTGAGGTCGGTGGTTAATTACCTTAAGGAGATAGACAGGGATGTTGCTGAAGTCCACAGGGAGTTTAAGAAGGAAACGAGCTGAAAACTCTCCTGTCTGAAAAATGAAAGTCATGATGAAAAAAACATTACAAAGTGTACAACACACAGGGCAATGAAAATGATGACATATATTCGGTTTAGTATTTAGTTAAAAAAAAAGAAAAAAAAAAGACATAACCACCTTTCAATTTGAGACAGTTCTTCCAACAACAGAATACAACAATAGTGGAAGGATTTTTTTTCAGTCTTCCCACTAGGGGTACTTCCTAAACTATGCTAGTGTTAGTTCAAAGCCACAATCACACACAGCTGATGTACAGTATGCAGCTGCACAGTCCTGATGAAAAAGCTTTTCAGCTTCCTGTGACATCTCATCTCAAAATTTTTTTCTACATTTGTTAAGAAGTGCAGCATATTTAATATGCTCTTGTAATTGTCTGGACCTTTGGCAGATAATTACCATTATGATATTGCCAAAAAAAAAAAAAAAAAAAANAAAAAAAAAAAAAAAAAAAGAACACAGAAGCCACAATTTTACTAGCGTGGGGACACTTTAGGCTGTTTGGCAGAAGACATCTCATGTGTTTCTGCTGTTTTAACAGTTATTTTGTCTGCTGTTGGAGATATTGCACCCAGGTCTCATCTACGCTCACAAACTGCAGCAAAAACTTCAGAACCAGCTTCATTAATATCACAGTTTTGGAGTGCGACATGCTGCCTGGTGAATCAGAAAACTTGGAAACAGACAGAAACCTTCTTCATTGCTAGATCATCTGCGATAATGGCATGAACCCTCAGGGAAGATGACTTCTTTATCTGGACAATTCACAGTAAATTGGTGGTAAGCTATCGCCACCATCATAGATCCTCTGGATCATTTCTGTTGTCGTTTGGTGACAAGCCTTGCAGAACAGGTGTCATCTTTAAGGCTCACCCTCCCACACCTTAGGAATTCTGTTCCTTTCACAAAAATAGTACAGCCTTTATGTGTAAATATATGTAAATATACACACAGAGGTATCCGGATGCCTCATGTACCATGAAGAAAATTAAAAACTGAAAGCAATAACGTGCAATAACGTGTACATATGAAATTAAGAGGAGGAATTTCCTGTTAAGGGAAAGCACTCGGTTTTGCACGCTACAGGTATCACACAGTCACACAAAAGGCCCTTTTCCACAGCACAAAGAACAAACTGGAAATAGCCCTAGATCCAGTTACCACTTTGTGTTTCAACAGACTTCAGGAGAAACAGTACCAAAATCAGCCGCAACCTACATCATCACAGAGCGTGGAGCATGGCTAAGTAGTCCAATGCAACAAACGTGGTGGAAAGTGAGGCGCTGAGTTTCATTGTATTTCTTTGCCTGGAAAGCCGTTTATTTAATCAGGGCTTTATGGCTTGTATAGAGCGATCCATAAAAAGGAGGGCATGGCTATGATGGCAGGTTATGGACATGGACAATGATTTACGTTGCAGAAGATGACACAGAATAGTTAGAACTGCATATTTAGGCTTAGTTTGCTTGTTACTTACTTTCCGAATGTATTGTTGGAAAAACAAGCCGGCTGACGGCTGTCACAGCTGATTCTGTGACGCAAAAGTTTTTGTGACCAATCAGCGCTAATCAGTGCAATAGCCCCACCCCCAGGATCTTGTTTGGTCCTGCAAGTCTCGCATGTTCACATTTACTTCAGTACAATAATTCAGGATAGTAAACGTATTCTTTTGCACTATTCTCTGTCTACCTGCACTTGATCTGATCCTTAAACTCTTTGCACATTCCAAAATGCACAACCCCACTCTATGGAACTTTATGGAATTGTGAACTCTTTGCACAGACTTTTACTCTGATTTCAGCATAGTAAACTTGTTCTTTTGCACCATTCTCTGTCTATGCTCTTTGTCCTGTTACTGCACTTCTTGTCTACGTGCACTATGTTAATGTAGCACCAACATCCTGGAGAAACAGCATTTCATCCTGCCTGTGCCTGTGTACTTGTATATGGATGGTTTGACAATAAAGCTGATTCTGATTCTGATGTGGAAAAGGGACCAGAAACTGGAACTGGAACGGTAACTGTAGCCAATGGAAAATGCAACAGTTCCTGTTTTTAGTACCAAAGAAGCGCCAAAAGGTTTGTTACTGTGGCAGCGGAAAAGGGTTTAAAGGCACAACACAGCTCCTTACCCAGCTGTTCTTGCGTCCGGCATAAATCTCCATGTTGCGGCCATAGTTGGGATCGTCCAGCAGGCTACCATACTCAAAGAGGAGCCTGGAACTCTCGCGCAGACGCTGGCACTGGTATTGATGGTACTGCTGGATGAGCTCCTTCACCAGCTGGAGCAAACACTCTGGATTCCCAGAATCCCATTGGACCAAATGCTGAGAACAGGCATAAAACACAAGGCATGTTAAAGGTTCTTCATATAGCTGCTATATCAATGTTATAGTTACAGCAAAAAAAATAATCTGCTTTTCTCAGCATCTACTACATTATCTTGGAGACGTCCATATGACATCAACAAACGGAAAGATAATACTGCTCTTCAAGCACAAACTTATCTTGAGAAATCCTTGCAATGGCAAGAACAAACACAGTTGCGTTCCAAGTATCTTAATGAAAAAAAATGTCATTACATTTACATTAAGTGACCATGACTGAGCCTGACCTCTCCCATCTGCCATTTCTCTGACCTCTGCTGCTGTCGTGGCTGAACTGCCAAGTACAATTAACTCAACTGGTAAATGAGAGTTTTAATAAGGATTAATTTGGCAAGACTTAAATATTGCAAGGTTGACTCAAACTGGTACATAGCCAGGTACTCCCTGTACACAGCCAAATACAGGAGTAAAGTACCTGGTACTATAGCCATTCATCACCATCTCTTCACAGTAGTTCAGATGTTGAGTATCTTGCATGTCTAAACACTCCTTGGTATCAACTCTGCTGCTCTCAAACCGCAGTTTGACAGTCCACAGCCAAACAGCACTACACCCACTGGCTGAGATGAAGGACTAACATGCAAATATGCAACACAGCACTACAATAACATACAACCACCTGGAATGCATACATCCAACCCACCATATCAGTAAGCAGAAAACACAAATAAGACCCTCTACTGGGTTAATTCTATCGAAGATAAGGTCTTTTTTTTATTTCTCTCTCTCTTTAGGGCTGATCCATTGATGCACGAGAAATTAAAAAGCTCAATATTAACATGTGCAACTATGTGCAAAAATAAATTGCAGGAAGAATGTCAGGTTTAATAAAAACAAACACATGACTGAGTTCTTCGGAATTCATGCTCCCTGTCTGGTATGTTGGGAGTCTGTAATGAAAAAGTATACGATGTAAAACCCAACTGAAGCAAAAATGAACATAAATGGCTTAATGAATTTACGGCACTCACATTCATGTGACTTGATAAACATCATTTAGAAGAGCGCACAGAGGAAATGTGTTTTTTATCCACTGACAGATTCATGGTGAAGAAGATGGAGATGACAATGCCAGTTTAGTAGATAAAAAGGATAATAAGTCTATGGGTGGGATTCACAAAGCTTATGGAGCTAAGCAAGGCTTAACATGGCGATAAGGACAAATATCATCACGCAGCTATGTTCCCTCATTCATAAACGTGTTTGCCTTGAAAGTGGCGTTACTACGGTACTTTCTTATTTCCATGTCAGGAAGCTATCCCTAAAACATATCATTACACAAAAATTAAGATCCTTTTTCAGTCTGGTGGTAAATTTCAGCGGATTAAAATCTGGGTGATATTTTAAACTGTATTTGCCTCACATGTGTTAGTGATCAATACATTTGATAGATAAACTCACTCAGCTGATCANCTGTATTTGCCTCACATGTGTTAGTGATCAATACATTTGATAGATAAACTCACTCAGCTGATCAGTTTAAATGGTGATTTTTGATCCAATATCACACACATTGTCATGGCACTGCATGTCTTTCTCATCTCACCTGCTTCTCTCGCCCNCCCCCCCCCCCCCCATTAGTTTGCTGGTGTAATTAAAGGGATCGTTACGTTTTCAGCATTATAATTATCTGTTATCTTAGTGTCAATCTTAAAATATGGAGCTCTAAAGCAGAATTTATGTTTCCTTTGCTGATTTAACATGTCAATGTCACTTTAACACCAGATGAATCAGGATAAATTGTGGCTCTTAAATATGAATCAGCTCATTAATACGCTGATCTTCACTGACGTTTACCTGTGATGCACCTTACAACATTACTTTAATGGGAAACTGGCGCACTGATTAGCATAACAGAAACTTTATTAATGAGCTTCAGTGATCACAGTGCTTATTTACTGTGTCACTGTGTAGTTAATGTTATTTTTTTTTTTTGTTTTTTATCAATCCCACCCTAAACATCAAAACAAACTGAAGTAAAGCTGGTAGCACCCTGACAAGAAACGAGTGGTGGCCAAGCAAATGTGTATAATTTCTGCTCATAATTATTTTTCCCTGGCTTGCAGTAGCACTCTACGGAGTGGAATGTAATTTGATCAATTAAATGCAGGTCAAGCTAACCGAAGAGCAAATGTGAAAAGCTATTTTTGGCGTTAAATGTGTGGGCAGTAGGGTTAAGAAGTCCTGGAAATACTGGAGCAATTAAGGTGGCAGACGAGGGATGTCTTTTGACTTGCATTAGCTTGTCCTTCTGTCTCTGTCTCTGTGTCTGTCTGTCTGGCAGCTAGTATCGGTTCAGCAGAGAAAGCTTCCATTGTTCGAGAGCGAATCACATCCCTTTTACAATGGGAGGAGGGGAAGCAAGGGCCAGGGCAGGCTAAATAGACAGTGACCTCATCGTACTGATCCACCAGTGGTTACCAGCAATGCCGGGATTCCCGAAATGAGGGGGCGATGCAAACAAGCACCAGCATTGTCCAAAAGTGGCAGTCAGTGCCCCGGGGCAGGAGCGAGCTGAAACAGAGGAGAGACTGAGGAAGTGCTGTGTCAGGATTGTGACACAGAAGATCACTGAAACTCCACTAAGGAGAAGGGGAGTGGGGGGAGGGATCAGATGAGGACGGGGGTGGTGGATGGAGATCTCAGACAAAACATACAACATGTAGGTTTATCAGCAGGTAGAACTGGTATTGAAGTCAAAATTGAAAAAAATTAAATTAACAAAAAGAAAATGAAGCGAGAGGAGCTGCAGTATGTCCCGCAGACACGGGACAAGGAAGGATGCCAGTCATTGCCGGCTGAAAGTGAAAACACATGAAGCTGCTGGTGACTGAGACTGAAAGGCAAAAAATTAGCTGTATCCAAATAGTGCCACACAGGAATATCTGATAGGCCAATTGTTGAAAACAAGTGCCGATTGGAATTGAATGGTTATCTAAACATTCCTGAAAGCTTCAAATTAAGTGTGAGCCAAAACACGGCCTGTCTCTTTGCATGTAACGGGTCTTAGAGGTTAAAGTAAACTCAAGTATGAGTTTGTTTAACTATCTGCTAAGTTTGCTTAAACTATCTGAGAGATACAGTCCTGTACAGAGCCTCTTCTGAGTGGAACTCATTGCCACTTCATATTAAACACTTTAAGAAGAAGAAGAAAAGTTTCAAAATATGTAAATAAATATGATTTTATGCATTTATTGTCTACATGATGTGCTGTTTTAAAAGTTTAGCTGTTTTTAAAAGTTATGTATTACCCGTTTAATTTGTATATTTTATGTCTGTTTGATTTAATGTTTTCTTATGTATGTATCTAATTATGTGTATTGATGGACCCCAGGAAGACTAGCAACTGCATTGCAGTAGCTAAAGGGGATCTACAGTATAAACAATGAACAAGTACAAGCGCGATGTACAACCACACACTGAAAGAATTATTTTACTGGAACTTCAGAAGCACTTTGATAAGAATGATTTGTGTGTATTCAGATAATAAGGCGTGAATAAGAAACACCTTCAATAATTACTGATAAAGTTCTATGGTAGGTAGTTAACCGCATCTTCTCCAGTGGATCTGCTATGTTCAGAGACAGAAGGCTGAAATTATACTGTTTGGCTTGCTGGCTTGTGTTGCTGGAAAGAACTAGGTTGCCATTTCCCTCTTATATATAAAAGTTAAAATATATATATTTTTAAGCATTTATAGCCAATAATAGGACACTGGAATTGCTCTATCTTAATGGCAGGTGTGTTCTGACCATTAATTCAAAGGTTCTGACAAAGATTTTAAAATAAGATAGTCTTGAATACCACAACAAATTCTTGGTCAAAGATACAGCGTGAGCTCCAACACTAGATAAGATACTTATCTTCAATGTAAATCGTTGACCCAAAAAGCTGTCTGTATGTGTGTGTATGTGTAGATTTTGACTGAATTGATTTTAGATGCTCTGCTGAAGGCTGTACGCCAAAATAAATCTATGAACAAAGTATGCACTGTTTGTTGTTGTTTTTTGTTTTTTTTCCCATGATTTGTTGGAAGCAGTTTACATTTCTTTTTTTTCATGACTATAATAACCCTGCAGAAAACTGCACAGACTATGAAATAAATAAATAAACAAACAAACATGCACAACAGCCATAATCTGTGCTATTGGAAAGCTGTGATTCAACTGAAGAAATGACAGAATAAAATCCGTTATCCACATGCCTTCTATGTCACACTAATATGGTACATTTTGTCAGGGCTTTCTCCACAGGAGGGTGGATATCAGAGCCCTTGCCACTATTCTCTGGTTCAATCTGGACTTTATAATCCAATTACTTTGTCACAGTACAACACACTGTCTAAACCTGTGTGTCAAATTATAAGCCTAACCTTGGCTTGTGATGAAACCTGTCACCTCTAATAGATAAAGTACACTGTATGTAGGAGACTCAAAGACCCCCAACCACTCAAAAATCTGTTTTTAAAAGGGATCCCACCTGTTAAGGCTTGTAGTCTTTATTTTACATGTCCCTAGCTATATAAATACATTATAGAATGCACACAAAATATGTTCATTATTTTACAGATGAAAGAAAATCTTTTAACTCGTAGGTTGCCGTTGTTGTCGTCGTCATAACGCACTCCGGGTAATGACATCTCACAGCTGAATTGGTTTCATTCCACTGCTCTTGACTATTCAGCCACACCAACTCAGCTAAAATGTCATTTGTTCGGCCTTTTCAATTTGGACCAGAGTGCAAAGAAAATAAAGAGGGACCCAAACTGAGAAGCATTAGAGGGACAAAGGGGCAAGAGTAGGACCGAATGGAGAGTGTCTGTGTGGCAAATGTCTGCCTATGTTGAGAGAGAGAGAGAGAGAGAGAGAGAGAGAGAGAGAGAGAGAGAGAGAGAGAGAGTTGTTGAGAAGAGTTCTGCTATCAAGCGGTTGCATATATATATATATAAAAAAACATTTTTGATTTTATATGAAATTGAAACATCCTGTTAGGGAGATAACGTTACCATTAAATGCACTAGTACAGTGCCCGTTCAAAACGTGCCTATTTGAAACGGGTGGGACTTTATGGTGTGCACCACAGCCTGCCATAATTTTGTTCTGCACATCCTCGTGAGCTAGCTTTGTTTGTACAGGGTCGGGTTGAGACCGTGCCACTGGATTGGAGCATATCCTGCCATGCCCGGAGCATATCCTGCCGTGCGGATTACTTTTTAATCAGCACAGCCCAGTTCAAGAACCGCTCATCCAAACAACTTCACATGCGACATTGCACATCCTTGGGTCCTGAGCAATGAACCTGCCAAATATCGGCTTCATATAGTGCCAGGTTCTGGAGATATTGGTGCCACAGACAGATTTCTTTCTGCCTTTATAGTTAGACTAGTGTAGTGCCCATTCAAAACATGCCTGTTCGGACTGGGTTGGACTTTGTGGTGTGCACCGTAGCCTGCATAATTTTGTTCTGCACGTCCTCATGAGCTAGCTTTGTTTGCAGTGGCCGCTGCAAAGGTGTCCGTTCATACCAGGCTGGACTTTATGGTGTCCGCTGCAGCCTGCCATAAGTGCCTGTTGAGCAGAGCATATGCTGCTGTACTCAGAGCATATTCTGCTGCACAAACTACTTTTACCAGTACAGTTCAATTTAAGAACCACTCATCCAAACAACTTCACACACTACACTGCACGTCCTTGGGTCTTGAGCAATAAACTTGCCAAATATCAACTTCATACAGTGCCGGGTTCTAGAGATAATGGTGCCACAGACAGAGAGATTTCTGCCTTTATAGTTAGATACTTTTGCCTCATTTACCCACCAAACCATTTGGCTTTTGTAACATCTAAACAGATACTCTTGATGAAGAGTGGTGAAAATTTTTACTCTGTCTGGATCAATTTGGCGAAACACACACATTCACAAAATACAACTACACCACACTCACATATTCTGCAGAGTCACATTCTACAATCATCCAATAACTATGATGACTAAATCTGGTACACATCTTGTCTCATTCTTTGAGATCACTGTATTTTGTAGATAATCCCTGAAAAAATAAATCCATAAATAAAGCACTAGTGTATCATCTACTACCTACCGTAATATTTCTGTTATAAGGTTAACTGTTCTGTTGATATTAGAGGATTAGATTGATGTAGTCCACTGAGCTGCAATCATGGTGGGTTTAAAGTAGTGAAAATGCTACTGATGAGGGGAAATCTCAAAGGAAACTGTTTTTCTTTAAGAACAAAATGTACATTTAAATTGGGCATCCACACATTGAATAGACCCAAGTTGACAGAATTATGTCTTCCTGTGCCATCCGTCTGTACCATTTTTGATCCAATATTTATCTTAGGCCAACGAGAGAGGGGCTGGCATCTGAAAATGTAAGATAATTATATAGGCCAAGTGAAGATATTTGTTTTCACATCTTAAATGTGATTTTTATAGATGCTGGCAACCTGATCCAATAAATCGCTGTAGACTTAAAAGTGCGAGGCATTAAAAAACTCCAAAGTATTAAATTAATCTCTGTTAGTCTATAATTCAAGTGTGGGCTCACACCCTATTTCGCCTCTGGAGACTGCCAACTCTAAGATCACGCTAAATTGCTCTTGTCATGTGTTTAGGAAAATTGGCATTCTCAACCCATTTTTTTTCTTCTTCTTTCCACCGTGAATTGTGCAGTTTTCTGTCCAACACAGGACAACTTGTTGATGGAAACAGCACTTCTTTAAAGTACTTTTAATGTGAATCAGTAACTGCTTTAACCCAGTACCAGTGCACCATGTGGGCTGATACCATTGTCCTATCTTGATTCTGGCACTTTCACCTCTCATTGTCTCCCATCCATCAGCTGTTGATAAAAAAAATGCCAAACCGCTTTCCACCAACCATCTCTGCCAGCAAACAATAGCTTACCCACTAAAAGCATTCCCAGACCTGTCAGTGAGCCCTGCCAATAATAAACTCTAATAAAAGCTGGAACTCATTATTCCCTCAAGCAGGAAGGAAGCAGGAACAACAGTTGGTACACTATGCCCAGGTTGCTGTAACCTTGCTTTATAGGCCATCTGAGCTCCATTGTTACAACAGTAACAGGGGACGAGCAGGGAGGAAGCACTCGCCAATGCCTGGCATTCAGGATTACCAGGGGTAACATGAAGTTGGGAATGTTTCCTGTTCCTAGACTGGAGAATGCTTAGGCTGGTTTCACACTGCATTTTCGCAGTGGGAGTTGTCCCCTATCCGAATTGCATTGTCACATTGTATGTGACCATAAATTCTTATTTTCTTATCCTTACAAATAAGTATTTCCAAAAAAAAAAAAAAAAAAAAAAAAAAGTGGGAAAATGATCAAAACTTAATGTCACTAGCAGGACAAGTTATAGGCTATAAGCCTGACTGACTAGCAACGTCTAAAGTCAATACTCTTTTTGATATCGTGTGTACTTTAAAAACCTGCAGTAAATTAAACCAGTAATTAAAGGATTAAAAATAACAGCAGTGTACCAGTGAAATGACAGTCTGAGCTGGTAAGAAAGGAATACAAGAGAAAAAACTCAAGTATTTTTGCTGTCCCACCAGAAACATCAAATACATGCTGTTCAGGGGGAAAAAAATCCTTGCACATTAATACTGAATGTGTATGCATGTGTCAGAACTGAGTAATTCTCAAAGTGGATGTAGGTTGAGAGGGTGGAAAAGCGAGTCTAACAATGACATTTGACAACACATGTAACATTTTGATTCAGGCAAAATAAAGCTAAACAGAGAGTTCAGTTCTGACTAAAGTGCTTACTCAGGTTCTGCTGTACCAACCAGAAGGACTTTATTGCGCTGAACTCACAGCTTACTTTGCTAACTGACTCAAATGCAGAAATGATGAGTGACCAGGTGGAGAACAAAAGCAAACAACACCACCTCCACACAACGGAAGACAGAGAATTTCTGGAATTTCCAGTATAACTAGACAGAGCCTGCCTCGGCGCTACGCAGCAAAACACTGCAGAGTGGATAAGTGGAAACATGTTGATACTGTAGCCGGCGAGGTCATTGAGTTAACCTCGAATTTCAGGACACGCAGACTGACAAAGACGCAGAATGCTGGGAAACTCCCAAAAGGTTGTTTAGTGCCGACATATATTCCTGGACAAGTCTAGACAAGACAAATTATACTTTACGTGCCAAGAAGGGGACAGAAGGGCAGACAAATAGTAGCATTAGCTGAGTCGAAAAAGGGGGGCAATTAGAGATAACTGTTCTTATGAGCAGATGCAAACTCGTCCGTGTCCCACAGCACAACACAAGTGTGTCAAATACCACCAGTTACTGCATGTTTTTGTCCGATTGCTTGATTACCTGTAACCTTAAAAGACCATACCAGCGATCGTGCATGTTTGAGCCTAATATATTCAGTTTTCATACATGTAACGTTACTGACAATCATTTCCCAAAGCTACTACTGGAACGGTGACTTAATCTTTTTTTTTTTCCTACCTTCCACACCACCGTTGGTTTCAGTTCATTCTGGTACGCTATTAAAATCAACTTGTTGATACTTGATACATTCTTGGAATAAGTAATCCATCATCATGAACAAGACGTATATTCAGTTTTTTTTTTTTTAGTTTTTTTATTTTTATTTTTTTATTTTTTAAAGAAGTTACGTACTTTTAGCGCAATAAAAAGCGCGTAGTGAATGTATGTCTCCACCAGGGAATATAGTCCCAAAAGAAGACCTGTGTTTATCGTAAGGCTGCATAACTATTAGCGGGCGAAACATGGATTTTTAAGGTGGGTGCATCGCTTAAATATTTGATTTTGAAAGATTAAGAGATTCTGCAAAATATCAGGAAAGCTGAAATATTGAATAAAGGTTTTATCCTTGGAGAAATGATTGTCTGTAATGTAACATGTATAAAAACTGAATATATTAGGCTCAAACATGCACAATCGCCGGTATGGTCCTTTAAAATAACTTAGAAGTTGAATTAGCACAGACTACATCTTTTATGGTCTCCAGATGTGAGCCGGTGCAGAGACAGTTCCACAATCCCTGTGGTTTCCATTATCCGTTTGCTGTGTATTAAAGGGCTGCTGATAACTAGAGGATTGCTCAAATGGCAATCAGGCCTTAGCTATGCCAGTATACAGTATATCCAAATGTTTGTGGTAAAATGCAGCAAATTGCTGCTCACACACTGTAAACAGATGCAGCTTGGCCTTCTGTGGAGTTGCTGCTTTCATGTTTTTGTCTCAAACTTTTTGTTTGATCATACATTACTTCTTTCCTGGAATTCATTGAGGGAAATTGGCAGTCATGTCATTTCATCAAATGTCCAATCATTCATTTAACAATAACTGACTGTCACTGGAAGCTAATGCGCAAGCAGGATTAAGAAAAATGTTTGGCTTGCAATATTGCAATAAGATATGTCATTTTATAATGACAGAGTTTTTTAATTAAAAATTAAAATGTTGCTTTGCAAAAGGTAATCAATTTGAAAACATATGGTATGCTCTGGAAATGGATTTTGCAGTGATTAAGTGATTTTTAGTTAAATGGGACAAATTACAGACACACAATGGGGTCCAAAAGTCTGAGGCCACTGTGAAAATGCTTCTATTTTGTATTCTTTTTGAATTTAATACAAGATTTTTTTCATTACAAATGATAATGTCATCTTAACAATGAGTGAAAAGTTGAATCTTTGAAAAATGTACTTGAATGTCAGAATATCTTAGTATCTGGTATGCCCCCCCTTGACAGCATCACTCCAGCTGACATGGACTCCACAACTTTGTGCAAAGCCTGATGAGTCAAGTTATCCCAGCATGATGTGACAATGTTCCAAAGAGCTTCTTGTGATGTCAGACTNTGATGAGTCAAGTTATCCCAGCATGATGTGACAATGTTCCAAAGAGCTTCTTGTGATGTCAGACTTCCCAGATAATTTCCAGATTTACATGGAAAACATCATAGATTTTCCATGTGGTCTCAGACTTTTGGACCCCATTGTATGTAGACAAGTACGGTCCTTTAATGGCTTCTAACGCTAACTGTGAGACATATATTCTTATTGTATACACATCTGTGAATGTATGTCTCCACCAGGGAATNTACACACACACACACACACACACACACACACGCACGCACGCACGCACGCACCAATTACATAGACACTGCAGTATGTGCATATGTGCCCTGGATAAAGGACTTATTTTTCAAAATATGAAAATGCAAATATGCAAATATACTGTATGTATAAAATGTTCAAAACCTCTTTAGTAATCAATTATTGTATTAAAGTAGCACTGAGTAATACTTCTCTCCGCCATGCTTGTCTCTGTCACTCCCCCTCCCCTCCCGTNTTTTTTTTTTTTCCCCTGCAGCTCATGGGTAGACATTCACAGCTGTGTTATTATCAGGAAGCTGGAGAACACGTGTCTGTCCAAGTTCCTCTCCACTGGCCTTGTCTCCTCCCCTCAAAGTTCCTCAGTAAAACATCAGCCTGTTGCACTGCGAGCACAGCATGCTTTCACTGATAAGCAATCCCTGTCGAATCATCTTGAAATATGTTTTCTAAGGAACTTTACTAGGATGACAAAGGAAGTAGTGATTAAATGTGTCCTACTTCTTTGGCCAGACATTCGTAGTTTAAGTGAAGTAATATTTGATTTTTTTTTTTTTTTTTTTTTTTGTAACTGAAATGGAAACACTTAAGACAAATCATAAAATAAAACTGAAACAAACTGAAACTACAAGGGCATTCACTCTGTTAATTACAGAGCATACCTCTGTCAAGGAGGAACAAGCCTAGAAAAAAATCATCTTGTTCTAAAACACACTGACCTAAAGAAAAAGAAACAACTATAATAGTAATAATATTAATAATATCTTTATTTGACATTAGATACATTATCTTTTTAATATATTTGCATCTGCACCAAAGTGCACCTATTGATGGTCCATAAATGCGTTAATTTCTTCATAGAGATTGGTGTATTTAAATGACAAAATAAAATAAAATAAAATAAACCCTATCTAACAATATTAAGAAATCATATTAAAAACTCCTGGATTCACTCCTTGATTCTGATCCGCACCAAACTTCTGCACCCTTCCAGCAAGTTTCATTCATTTCAAAACTTTCTGAGTAATACTAACAAACAAACCAACAGATGTAACCTCCTTGGTGATAGTAAAAATGCTTATAGTCTCAAGCTTCATATTTGACTGTAAGGCACTAAAACTGGCAACTTTACAACCATGAAAACACATGTTAATACAATACTACTAATACTCTTTTCCCCAAATACTACTCTAATGAAGCAGCATTTGGCTAAACAGTAGGGCATGTATCTGCAAGGATAAAACACAGTACAAGGTGTATATACACACACACACACACACACACACACACACCACCACCCTGCACTAAGGCTAGACAAGGTCTGAGTCTCTTCAGTCATCATCCAGATTTACTTCGTTGTGCTTACATTTATCTGCAGTTCCCACAGCAAAGTCAACATCACAAGTTCCGTACGATTTACCACTTTCCACCTCAGTCTCAACATGTTCACCTCAATTAACTCATCTTTGCTAAGCCCCTTTGAGCTGCCTGGCTGGGATCAATTTGATCTTTAGGCAGACAGCTATGCATGTGTCATTGTGGTTTAAGTAAAAATAAAAGTTAAAGGGGCATGTAACACAGAGGTTACTGTGTTACAACAGTAACCTCTGCTAGGATTTATTTTTAGGTTGAAAGTCACAGTGTCTCCATATTTGCCCAGATAAATCCATTACACTTTCGCAACACTTGCACTATGAGATTTACAGAGCTGGTGATGAGAGTTAACATGACTGACCAGTTTAACAACAAGCTTATGTGTTTCAAAGCACTCTGAGGTGGTCAGCAGTCATGGTGGCCAATTACCAAAGTTCTGGGCCCATTTAGCCCAAATTTGCACTTACCAGAGAAGATTGTATACCTAGCAACAATGCAACACTGAATCTTACAAATTTGTGGTAGCCTATGCTCATATTCCATGGCTTGTGGAACTTCTGTGCTGTAAAAGGTTTATTTGTGGGACATGTGGCCTCTCATCATAGAGCTGACGCTTTTAAGTGTGCTTCATTGCTCACGCATTGTGGTTCCAATGTTGAAAGGATTCTTCTTAATAATCACTGAGGTTTGTGGATTTCTTCATGGTAGCCTCTGTGGTATTTATGTTTGATGAGGAGTCAAAGCCAGTAATTAAATGGTTCTGATATCTAAGTGTTAAGTGTCCATGAAGTCAAAGTTCAAATCACCTAAAAATAATGCGCTTCTTTCCTTTGTTTAGTCATTTGGTCTTAAAGATATATTTCTGCTGAAACACAATCTAAAACCTACTCAAATTACACTGAGAGCAGCCAAAAACACAAGGCTAAACAGAGAAGCTAATGATAGCCTTGGCAGGTAAACAAGGAGCAATGACTTGCTGAGACATCAAGAATTCAATTAGACAGTGACAGACGACCTAAAATTAACCTAATGTTTAACCTCCTTTGGATGACAAAGGCCTGAAACATACTGAGAGGACTATACTGAGACAGAAGAGTCATTTATTTTTAGGTCAAACGTTGCTATCTTGTACAAGTAATCAAGACATGCAGGCAGGGATCTGGTTCTTTTGTTTCCATAGGACTCATTCCAAAATCACACCACCATTCAAAGTCTGTGAGAGAGTAAGCTGCTGGCAAACATTTCTCAAGGGACACACGAGGGGGGGAAATGTAACAAACTGCTGGGAATTCAGAGTTTTAAAAAGTTGGGGGGGGGGGGGGNAAGAGGAAGGGGGATAGGGCGGGGGGATTAGAGCACGAAAAGAAAAACAGCAAGGATACAGGTGAGAGAATCAACAACGGATGGGCTGCCAAGCACTGGCTCGGCAGAGGTACTTCCCCTTATGTGCGCAGCTGGATTTATGAGATGGTGAGCAATCCTCCCTTCCCGTGTCCCAGACTCTGACACAGGCTGGGGAATTTAGCTTTGCTGCGCTAGGCCGCTTCAAAAATAGCACCGTGGACAACAGAGTAGTAGCCCAACAGCAGCAACAAGAGGGTACTCTGAGCATGGATTTCTGCCAAGGCCTAATGATTCCCCCCTCAGTCAACAATGTACTGAGTAGATAAGAGACTAGTTAAAGGACGATACTACCCATTTTGCATATTTGACCCTAATATATTCAATTTGCATACAGTAAGGTTACTGACAATCATTTCCCAAAGGATAAAACTGTACTTTAGCTTTCCTGATAGTTTGCAAAACCTCTTAATCTTTCAAAATCAAATTCATTCAAATATTTCCAAAGGTTACTGGAAGATATATAGGGTTAGAAAGGAAAAGTAGAATATGTAAATTATGCAACAACAACCGTGTTGCGGATGAAAAGATGTACTATTTGAATGCACAAATATGGAAATAATGCATTCTAGAGAAAAGTATTTGCCGAAGTATGTGTCCATCTATGTTTAAGTTGTTTTTTGTTGTTTTTTTTTTTTGTTTTTTTTTTAAATCATCTGTAAAGTTGGTGCCTTTTTGAAAAATGTATTAATTTTGTTTAGTGATTTAGGTTGTTTTTCTTTTTTCACCCATACTGCTTGCCTTCATATGTATTGTTATAAGTATTGATTGTACTCCATACCATTCACATGGTCACAAGTTTAATAAAATGAAATGAAAAATGAAATTAATATTCAAGCGATACACCCACTTTAAAATCGATGTTTCGCCTGCTCATAGTTATGCAGCCTTATGAAGTCATGGTTTAAATTTAAATTTTAAATTTTTCCATAAACACAGGTGAAGACATACATTCACTCTGCGCTTTTTATTGCATTTCAACACTAAAATTACGAAACTTCGAAAAAAAAATACATGTAAGAATACACATCTTGTTCATGATGATGGATTACCTATCCCAAAAATGTTTCAAGTAACAACAAGTTGATTTTAATAGCGTACCAGAATGAACTGAAACCAATGGTGGTCTGGAAGGTAGGAAAAACATTTTTAATTCACCGTTCCAGTAGTATGCTTTGGGAAATGATTGTCAGTAAAGTTACGTGTACGAAAATTGAATATATATTAGGCTCAAACATGCACAATAGGTGGAATGGTCCTTTAAATAAGGCTAGCAGTACACACTCCTGTTATAGATAAACAGTGTACAGGCTAGGTGACAGAATGTGTCGGGGAACATCTGGGCTACCTCGCTTGGCCTGCTGCCACCGTGACCTGGTGCGGGATAAGTGGAAGAACATGGATAGATGAATGGATGATAAGTCATAAAGCCACAAAGATAATTAGTTTGATTTCTGCTGGAAGCGCACACCAAATTCCATAACTACTGGCTATTTGGGATATATGATACAAACCGATATAAAGGATGGACAGAGTCGATACATAACTGCTGCTATTTGGCAGGCATGACTAAAGAATCATGCCAAGCCTCTGATAATGTGTCTGTTTCTTTTCATCTTCAAAGCAGAAATTGGCTTTTTTCCCCACTACTATACATTGGCATGTCTCAAACGTGGAAATTAAGATTTTGATGTTGAAGAAGCATTTTAACAAACTCACTTGTGCCTTTAGAGGAACCTCAGTGATTATTTACATTTCCTGCCAGTGCCCTCACAATACTTTCTCCCGTTATCTCTGACTTTCCACAAGCTAACGAATATGAACTTATTCCTGTCTGGTTTTTGAAGTTAGTTTTTAGGCTAAAAAATACACTAAAACAGTCCAGATATGGTGTACAAAAACCAGCTAAAACCACCATCCAATACATGCATGAAAGATATACATTGATATACATTCTGCTATATGTCTGTAATGTGACCCATTTGTAAAATTCTATGACATTCCCTGTACATTCAAAGAATTCCCCCCTCAATATTCGTACAATTTCCCAAAAATATCAGGAACAGGCCATTAAAGTATTCAGACTTAAAGGACCATACCACCCATTTTGCATGTTTGAGCCTAATATATATATATATTCAATTTTCATACATGTAAGGTTGCTGACAATCATTTCCCAAAGGATAAAACCATATTTCAGCTTTCCTGATATTTTTCAAAATCTCTTAATCTTTTGAATTCAAATATTGAAGCAATACACCCACCTTAAAAATCCATGTTTTGCCAGCTAATAGTTACGCAGCCTTATGAAGTCACAGTCCTTTAAATTTTTTGATAAACGCAGGTCTTCATTAGGGACTAAATTCCCCGGTGGAGACATACATTCACTCCATGTTTTTTATTGTGCTTAAATGCTAAAATTACGAAACTTTGAAAAAAAAAACCTGAATACATGTGTTGCTTGCAATGATGGATTACCTATCCCAAGAATGTTTCAGGTATAACAAATTGATTTTAATAGCATACCAGAATGAACTGAAACCAATGGCAGTCTGGAAGGTAGGAAAAACAAAACAAAACAAAACAAAAAACTCACCTTTCTAGTAGTATGCTTTTGGAAATTATTGTCAGTAATGTTACATGTATGAAAATTGAATATATTAGGCTCAAACATGCAAAATGGGTGGTATGATGGTCCTTTAAAATGAAATTGCATTAATGTTGCCTAAAATAATGATTTGCCTTCAGTAATTTATGTTTCTCTGTGTAAGTCATCTGTGTACACATGCTTATGTAAATATTTAGCTGTAATTTGTGGTCATGTTGTATCTGCTTTTTCTGTTGCACCTGCTTCTATTATCATGCAAGTCAACAGTGGCCACTCCATAGAAAAGAAACCAAGTCTCTCCCTGAAAACCAGCTTTCTTCTGTCATCCTCGTACCAGACAGCAAGCTATTTTTAATTTCATAATGTGTCGATAACTCTCTCTTACATCACCATTTTTATGGGTACATTTCATCAATAAATGTTGTCTTAATGCTGCCTGTCATTAAAGTGGACTGTTTGTCCATGGCCTGTTTAGACTAGCTTGCAAGTGAATCATGACTTCACAGAGATGCTCAGCTTTACAGATAAATATGGAGTCAAAACAGAGATTACATCAGAAAGAAGTACAACTGTCAATTATTGCAACATTTCCTGCTAACCACCACCGCCATACACCCACAGTGGCTGCACAGTGTTAATTCGCTCTTTGCAAAGGTTTATGTGGCAATACTTCATCTCCCTGCTGGGATCAGTGCAGATGTCATCAGTGTTATATTATTATCTGTCGAAAAGCCCATCAAATTTAGAGAATTACAGCAAAGACCATGTAGGAATGACAAAAATACACCTCCAGGCAAATTTTTCTTAAGGAGAGTATTCAAAGAGAGAATATATTCACACTAAAATAATTACATGTTGTTAGCGATCTTCAGAAAAAGTGACAATCTTCCAGAAAAGCTGAAACATATATATAACTAGAGATAAATACTCACTGGTAGTTGTGAGGGTTCGGGGAGAAACTCTGCGTCTTCTCCAAAAATAAAATCAGGAGGCAAATCTGGACATTGTGCATTAAATATTATATCCCCTGGAAGAGAAAAAAGGAAGACTCATTATTAGGGCCGCATCAAGATACCCAACAAATTTTCATCTTATGTAATTTTCCGAAAGCTACATCTTTCAGCAAAAATCTTCAAGACATTTTGAGGATAAGTCATAAAAAAAAATCACGGTAACTACACAGCATCACACTAAACAAGTGTTTTAATAACTGAAGTTCATTGACAAAGCTTAAATTAATCAGCGCATTGCTGTCCCATTGCTGTATGCGGTGTCTCATGGTAACAGAAATTGGCATGTGAATGAACTACTTCAGATTTAAGAGCCATGCTTTATACTGCTTTATAATGCTTTATACTGCTTCGTCTGGTGTTAAAAGTGACACTGGCAAAGCAAACCACATTCTCTGCTTTAAAACTCCACAGAGACGCAGCAGATGAGTTTTGAGGAAGAGGCCCAGCGCCACTAGAACGCATGTGAGATCAAATCAAAACTCACCATTTAAATAAACTGACCGATCAACTGATGTACAGGGCTCATATCATATTTATTGATCACCAACACATGCGAGGCAAATCCAATACAAGACTGAAACAAGTTCTTAATTTTTGTGTGACAGTGTGTTTTATGAATCACCTTCCCGGCACGCAAATGAGGAAATACCATGATAGCACCTCATTCTAGGCAAACGATAAAAGAGGCCAATAACAGGTGTTTATGGATGAGGAAATACAGTTGTGTAATGCTGTTTGCCTTTATCGATAGGTTAAATCTAGCACTATGTTTTATGAATTACCCCATTGTCTGTTACTGAGTTCTAAAACTTTTCTTTTCTTAAAATAAGCCCAGTGTGTTGTTCAATATAAAATAATTTACTTAACGGATTTTTCAAGAATTAAGTGTAATTTTTTTATACTACAGCAGTAATCTGCTTCATTCTGTGCTGAGACTCATTGGAAAAGAAAGTCTTAAAACAAAAGAAACAAGTGGATCAAGTGGAATTATCTCAGCCCACTGACTGATTTTTTTTAAAGACAGAGAAATCATGAATGTTGAATCTGAGATGAAATAAAGTGATAAAACAAATGTTTTTCTTCAGTGGCTTCCAAACAGGTCTGTTTTGTGGAGACAACTGCGTGGATTCTTTTTAATACAGTACACATTCATAAAACATTAAAACAGGCACTCCAATCTAAAACTGTTATAGTGCTATGAGAAAAGTGAAGCAAGAATTGTTAAAAAAACAAAAAAAACCAAAAAAAAACCAATGAAAAGCCTGTACAACAAGTTATAAATGAATGGAGGTCAAATTAAATAATAAAAAGAAAAGATGACTGGAAATGACCTTATCAGAAGGTAAAATATTCTAACCCATCATATATTCACATTCTAACCCATCACATGTTCAAGAACACATTGGCTTTGCCTGGTTCACAATGTTCTGATATTATGTTACACAATTCTATTTGTGTGCCGCAAGACTGTTCTGTTCTGCATTTTTTTTTTTTCCTTTTTTTTTTTTTNTCTTTTTTTTTTTTTGTTCTTCCAGGGATAGCAAGAGGACACCGACGAGCACATATGGCAGTATTTTTCCAGTGGAGAAGAGTCAAACAAGGAGATGAGTAGGATGTAAAGCTGTTACAAAACTACTGGAAGTCAGTCAGGGACGTGTGGGTCCACCATGTTAGCATCATTAAGAAAGGAAAACAGAGATTATAAAGTTTTTTGTTTTTTTTGTTTTTTAAATATAAACCTATGCTGTAAAATATACAAATGGTTTTGTTCTGACACACTAATGCTGCACTCCAGTTAAAATGGGATGTCGGAATTTCCCAGTTGAAAATTCCAACTTCCGACCTCCAAGCATTCCAGCCCCCACAATGCCAAATGTAAACAAAAAACATGGCTGAATGCCAATAAATGCTGTAAAATAAATAAAGTTAGTAATATATACTAAGTAGAGTAGAGTTAAATTACAGGACTGTTTGGTTGGATAGTGTTACAATGATATTAATCAAGACGGGTATTAAACAGTACAGAGAAGGTAAAGGACCATACCACCCATTTTGATGTTTGAGCCTAATATATTCAATTTTCATACATGTTATGTTACTGACAATCNACCCATTTTGATGTTTGAGCCTAATATATTCAATTTTCATACATGTTATGTTACTGACAATCATTTTCCAAAGGAAAAAAAAACTTATTTCAGCTTTCCTGATATTTTGTAAAACCTCTTAATCTTTCAAAATCAAATATTCAAGTGATACACCCACCTTAAAAATCAATGTTTCACCTGCTAATAGTTACATAGCCTTATGAAGTCACGTTCGTTTAAATTTTTTGACGAACACAGGTCTTCTTTTGGGACTATATTCCCTGGTGGAGACATACATTCACTCTGTTCTTTTTATTGCGCTTAAACACTAAAATGATGTAACTTCTAAAAAAAAACTGAATACACGTCTTGTTGGAGATGATGGATTATCTATCCAAGAACATTTCAAGTATCAACAAGTTGATTTTAATAGCGTACCAGAATGAACTGAAACCAATGGTGGTCTGGAAGGTAGGAAAAACATTTTTAATTCACCATTCCAATAGTATGCATTTGGAAATAACTGTCAGTAACGTTATATGTATGAAAATTGAATACATTAGGCTCAAACATGCAAAATGGATGATATGGTCCTTTAATTTTCAGAAATTAGTCACACTTAAGTATCATTGGCAAACAGTTATGTATACACTATAGATAGTTTACTTGCCTATATCTTTTGTCCTTTTGATTTCATTAATGCATGCAAGAAAAGTGACTTTATTCAGCTATTAGCAGATTATTTACATTCACAAAGTTCGCTTCTGCAGGCACCGCCATTTGAGTGATATTGTCCTCATTGAAGTCAGGGTAGATGTTCCAGTATTTTTTCAAGTAGAAGGCCAGAAATTTTTGAGTTGTCTGGAACGCAGCATCAGACTGACAAACGAGTCTGTTTCAGCTTCCACAGTCGAAACAGTGGGCTAATAACACTCACGGGACTTTATGACGTGACTTCTCAAAGTCTTAATTCTAGTTTAGTCAAATGTTTTATTGAGGTCACAAGGCTGTAATATGCAGGACAACAAAGGCCACAAATTATTGGTTAGCAGCAGGAGTTAGGGCGGTGAAGGCTGCTTGTTCTTGCCTTAAGGGGGCACAGCTCTGTGCAGACTCTGCAATGCTTTTTGCACGCTATCAGTCGCGATCACGCACCGGCAGAAACCTGCGATCCTGCATCCTGGATTAAACAAATGTTCTTCCTCAGACCAAAGCGCAGGAAAGCAAAGCAACTAGTACCACAGCCTCACTGAGGCCAGGAGTCATACCTGTTAGTTTGAGCTTAAAGGCTTCATGTCTTAAAGGATCATACCACCCATTTTGTGTGTTTGAGCCAAATATATTCAATTTTCATACGTAAGTTTACTGACAATCATTTCCCAAAGCATACTACTGGAAAGGTGAATTAATTTTTTCTTCCTACATTCCAGACTGCCATTGGTTTCAGTTCATTCTGGTACGCTATTAAAATCAACTTGTTGATACTTTAAATGTTCTAGGGATAGGGAATTAATCATTGTGAACAAGACGTGTATTCAGGGTTTTTCGAAGTTACATTATTTTAGAGTTTAAGTGCAATAAAAAAGCACATGGAGTGAATGTATCTCTCCACCGGGTATGTCCCAAAAGAAGACCTATGTTTACTGAAAAAATTTTATCGACCATGACTTCATAATTTTGCGTAAAGCAGGTGAAATAGTGATTTTTAAGGTGGGTGTATCACTTGAATATTTGATTTTGAAAGATTAAGATATTTTGCAAAATATCAAGAAAGCTGAAATACAGTTTTATCCTTTGGGAAATGATTATCAGTAACCTTATGTGTATGAAAATTGAATATATTATACTCAAACATGCAAAATGGATGGTGTGGTCCTTTAAAGACTTCTTTCAAAAAATATGACAGATACAGTTATATACCACTAATATTCGGTTTGCTTTCCCCAAAACATTTCATTGAAATATTTATTCATGGTAACAAATGTTACTTCTGCTCCTTCATTTCAGTCCTTGAGAATTCTACCTTGTAACTTGCTGAAATTTAACTCAAATTCATTATGACACAAACTCTGTCAAGAATCTTCACCCTCACTTTTTTTTTTTTTTTTTTNCTTTTTTTTTTTTTTTTTAGGATATCTTTCTGTCAATTTTGTATTAGATTTAGAGGTGCCATTTGTTTGGAACAAATTAGAACGTGTACTAATCTTAACACATTTAAAAAGCAGTTAAAATACTTATTTTGAACCAATTCAGCCATTTATCAATAGAATTTTATCACATTTCTGGTTATTTCCTGCCTTAGCCCTCTAGTCCTCTTTATTTCCTGTATTAGTAATGTCTGCTGTATTTACTGTGTATTTGCTCTTTTCTGAGTCATCTTTCCAACCCTGTGAAGGCCACTCGATAAGGGTTTATAAGGTTTTAGGCCTCCATTGTGTCATTTTATGCCGTTTTCATTTAGTAGTTCCTTTATGCTACTCAGTTTTTTCTGTCATCTTCTTCATGGTTTTTCTTAAGCAAATGTACAAAAAAATATATAAACTTGCCTTTTTTTTTTAGCCACAGCAGGACCAAACACATCAGATTTCATACACTGCTTCACCAAACTTCACACACTAACTTTAAGTATTTTCATTTTCATCTGTCCCAGTGTTCCCAGATAGATTTAAATCTAGATCTGCACATTCACAGACTACTAATTTTTTTTTTTTTTTTTTTTGGAAGCATTCTGAAATGAGCAGACATCTGTACAAATAATCTATCAGTAAATCATCAACCACAAAAACCTGTTTTGCCAAACCAGCTCACAGATCTTGCTTCATTTTTTGTGTGGAAGTGGGTGATAATATGAGTCGCATGTCATGTCAGAGTACATATTTAAATATCTATTAATACTGGATATTTATGTTTTTACACCCACAGAGCTGGAACATTAATTTGTATCCAATCAGCTAAATCAGTTCATTGTATTAAATTTATGAAGCTTACGATCGGCGACACGTTTTTTAGGCCTCTAACACAGTCAATTCAATTCATCTGACAAATGCACTTTAGTTACACTGTCATATCTTCACTGGTAACAAGCTAACGGTTCCAGTCAAACAGGGATAAAAATACTAGCAAGTACTGATTCCATCATCTCAGGGTGTGTGCTTGTGTGTGTTTCATCAGGGTTTAATTAGTCACGATAATTCCAGTAACAAATAAAAATCATTGTAATCCATGACAGTAACCACTTTTGTGATACTGCCAATCATGCATGTCAGGACGCACGCTCACAAAGGACAGTCACAGATGTGGAACCTCAGCCAAAACTGTGAGACCCTTCCAGTAAAGCTCTGTGACACAAACGGCATCTTGTTTATTGTGTTGTGTCACATTTCTGCATCACCAGAAAAACATACATCTTGTTTTTTGCATTTATTTGAGTACTGTGGGTGCTTTTGTGCTTGATGCCTTTAACTGCAACTACAAAGGATTCTTGTACTGTTTGATAAACTTTTCTATTCAACTTAAAGGACCATGCCATTCATTTTGCATGTTTGAGCTTAATATATTCAATTTTCATCCATGTTACGTTACTGACAATCATTTCCCAAAAGATAAAACTGCATTTCAGCTTTCCTGATATTTTGCAAAATCTCTTAATCTTTCAAAATCAAATATTCAAGCAATATACCCACCTTAAAAATCACCTGCTAATAGTTACAAAAAATTATGAAGTCACGGTCATTAAAATTTTTCGACAAACGCAGGTCTTCTTTTGGGGCTATATTCCCTGGTGGAGACATACATTCACTCCACACTTTATATTGCACTTAAATGCTAAAATTACATAACTTCTAAAAAAATATCTGAATATATGTGTTGTTCACGATGATGGATTACCTATCCCAGGAATGTTTCAAGTATCAACAAGTTGATTTTAACAGCGTACCAGAATGAACTAAACCCAATAGCAGGGGTGGTATGGGTGGTATGGTCCTTTAAGTTCAAGTCAAATTATCCCTATTGCCCTCAGTTAGCATATAGCTGTATGTGTTCTGGACTTTTCTCCATATGTCACACTAACTGGAAGAACCATGACACTGCCTTAACGTGACCAAGTGCTGATTTTTTCCTTCGTTACCCTATGAAACAGTGGAGGATCTTTGCTCTGCCGGGCAAACATTGTTCTTAAAATGGCAACTTTGACTGCTGTTTTTATCTCATTCTTCTGATGAACATGTTCCAGCATGTCAGCTAATATGGGCGATTTCATTTCCTACTGAACTGAAAAATCTTATCATGCTGAAACTGACCTACTGTGATGCATTTTATGATGAAAATGGGAGAGTATGACTGATAAGGCTGATACGGACAGTGAAGCAGTCCTCTGGTTTTCTCATATCTATATATAGATATACTGTAACAAGTATCAATGTGGACAATGCCCCAAGATTATTTCCTCATCAGGCAAAAACAACAACTGAGCACACTCGATGTTACAACTCATACAAGTAGCTATTTGGCTATATGACTATACCAGCATTAGAGGCTTAATTAGTCTAATTTAAGTGGCAAATCAATGAATTTACTTACATTTCAGGGTTTCTCCAGCATAGGGGATGTGAAGCTTAAAGCGATCACAACAGGGACCAGGAGTCAGAGTTGTGCATCTACCAGGGGAGGTAAATGAAACCACAAAAAGACAGTGCTCGCAATCAGTCTAACATGACAGTTTTATAATAAAAATTATTCAAAGATTGAATTATATTAAACCACACTCAAGAACTACTGTATTACTGATGCAAGCTTATATTGTATAGTTCAAATAATCTTTTACTTCTAAGAATGTTGAATTTTGTGTTGGGATGCTACTCGTCAAATTACTTCTTATCTTATCTTCTTATCTACAAAAAAAAAAGTTTTGGCTGAAAGGAGTTTTGAGTAGAAAGAGCTTATTATGGAGGAGTTTGTTATGGTAACTCTGTTTTGAGCAGTCAAAGCTTATTATGGGGATATCACAAACTTTAATTCTCATACTTATATTTCTTGATGACTTCTTTCAACATCATACCATCAACTTGATGCCATTTTCTCAAAAGTTTATCAAGAATATCTACTTGTAATTAGAAGTTTCTGATATTATCCATCAAGAACGACATAGCAAATGACAATACCGATGATGTCAGCATGCTTATTTTGAGAAGTATTTCAGTCCATCAAACTATGGCTATCTTACATTATCATTCAGAGCTTGTCACGTAATTAAAAAAAAAAAGCTCAAGAAATATAATTGTGCGTTTGTTTGCCTTACACATTAACCATCTGTCCATTATGATGTGAATGTACTGTAGCATCGCTGCAGTGGAGAAGAACACCCCACTCGCACATTATGATGCAAAACTACACCTCACCCTGTTTTGAGGTCTGTGACACGGAGACAGTTAGTGGAGTCGAGTCCCACGCGGCCATTCCGCACCACGCTGAACAGCAAGGGTCGCAGCTCTGGTGAGATCCGGTGCAGTGCAACCTCAGGGCACATGTTGTTCATTTTTCACACTCGGGATTCTGTGAGCACACAGGACAGCATCATAGCAATGCTCTGACATGAAGCTAAGCCTTGATTTAAAGGTCAAGATTTAGACTTTACTCGTTATCAAGCCAGTGCTTTAAACTGCAAAAGCTCAGGTTTGTAACAATCAGCCATAGGATGTAAACCAAAACATGTAGGCAAGGTGACACGGTCATTTTTGTCATTTCCTGGTCCATCCATCCTTCATCAAACTCCTATCAGGCACACTTCCCCAAGGAGCGCCAATATTTTGACAGGGAGCATGAAGGCTGCCACAGTATGCCGCCTCCTCAGTATTGCACGTACTTTCAGTTCACAAACTCTGTCGTCTGGACTTGCCATGAAATCGCATAATGTCTGTAATAAATTAATGTATTACGCTCTGGTAAACATTCAGTAGGACGGAGGAATTAGTTATACATAAACATGCCAGTGCTCAGAAGCCGGCTAGCTAACTAGCAAACATTAGCTATTGTTATCTTACCACTGGAAAGCACTTAAAATTCAAATTATGTGTTTCTCGAGCTCAGTAGGAAAGTAATCCTGATGTCATTATTATCCAACATCACAAATGGTCATTGTTAGACTACCTGAAGAAGCTGGAGTTTAAATAATATCAGCGTTAACTCCAATGTTTACTTCATGCTCTCTAAACTTCCGGTATATGCTCTTTGGGTCCTTTGTATGGCCCAGACAATTTATAGGCGTCTGTATACATGCCTGTCCAAATAATGACACGCTTTGCTCCCACAACCAAATTCTTAAGTGGTATATTAAGCAGGAATAATGGAAACTTTACATATTCACACTTTAACATTTTTGGTAAATATAAGATGTGTATATATTCTTTTTAGTTGCAAAGAAATGTCCCGGCGTTATAACGTTATGCTTCGGTCATATTCATGTTTCCTGTCACTTTGTACAGTTGTACATTGTACATTCTGCAAGAGCAATTGTAACTGCAAGGTAAATATGGATTGTGTCGAATTTTACGACAGTACTGTGTCTCGGCACATTTTTTTTTATTATTATTCTTTTATTGCTCTGTCATATGGTCTATTGCATTTCATTCAATTCGTCTATTACTCCCAGAAAATGTATTTAGACCACTTAAGTAGCCACTATAGCCATTGAGATACAGTAGACCTGTGGACACAGGTAGAGCTAACAGTAGCTCCGTTTTATTTAGCTGTACCAGTACCACAAACAGACAGCAATATATAAGTTACACCTGTGTTTGGAAAATATCGGCCATGAGGAAAAAGTGCATTCAGAAGGTATTATTTTCACTTTAATGTTTCTGTATGGGCAGTGGCTTCATGGTTAGCACTTTTGCCCATGTTCGAATCCGACTGGGTCCTTTCTGTGTGCAGTTAGCATGTTTTCACCTCCGAAGACATGCAGGTTAGGTGAACTGGAAACTCTAAATTGACCTACTTGAGGTGCGTGTCCTCCCCACCCCAATTACAATAAGAGGCTATGGAGCATGGGTGTGGTGCTTTTGTTTTTTTTTAAATTTAATTTAATTTTTTTATTTATTTTTTATTTTTTTAATTATTATTTTGTCACTAGAGTTTCTTCCGTTACTTTGCAGACTTCAGCAGGGGCGGAGCTAGGGTTAGTGGAGATCCAGGCTTAGCCCAGATCTCCACTGCAGAATCCAGGCATGAGGTAGCTTTGGCTATCAACAACGCTACACACATTAACATCATTATGTTTGTTCTGTCTACCAATTTAGTCAGATCAATCCATTCACAACTCTGTGGTTCCTCCTTGGGTTTGAATTTGGGTAACTGCAAAAATGCTACAGAAAATTCAAAACACACTGTTAAAAAAAGATTCAGGGCTTTGTGGGAGATCCAGGGCTTAAGCCCAGCCTGAGCCCTACCCCTGGTCGTAAGTGAGGATATTTACTTATATGTAAAGCATTAATTTGTAGTGCATTAACTACCCTAATGTAAATTACGCAACAGTACTTTATGGAGTTCCTTGTCCACCCGTTACTATATTATTAGAATTTACATACGTGTTACTTTCGAGAACATTTTACAGGTTACATCATCAAAAACAGATGTGTATATTTAGTTCAAGTGTCTAACCACCGAATTAAAATTACTTCGGTACACAAGTTTGACATATAAACTTGGATTTTTTTTAAACACACACACACACACACACACACATTAATTAATTAATTAATTAATTTATTTATTTATACATAATATATTGTTACATTTGATGATTTGACTACTATGGGGTATTACCCTTTAGATATCTGAATCATTTTACATCACAAAATATTGGCGAACAGACTACCAGAGTGGGGGTTTGTCTTTTATTTGCCTGTAGCTTCATATGACACCCATTATAATAACTTTAATATGTTTATCAGCTTATTGAAACACATTCATAGCAATGGTAACACAGCTTAAAGGACCATACATATGGTTTTACAGGTTTGAGCCCAGTATATACCACCTGCATCACGTTACATTACTGACAACCATTTTCCAAGACTTACTACTAAAGTGGTAAATATTAGAATTGTTTTTCCTACCTTCCAGAATGCCACTGGCTTCAGTTCATTCCAGTACGCTATTAAAATAGACTTATAGAGATTTAAAATGTGCTTGAGATAATTAATCATCAAAGCAAACATGACATCTAATTATTTCTCGAAGTAGCTTTTTTAACCAGCCCAACATGGAGCTGCATGGAAGAAAATGCACGTCTCCGCCAGGGAATATAGTCCCAGGAGAAGACAGCTTTTACCAAGAAATTAAAAATTGGATGGGTACGTATTGGCAGGGGAAACACTGAATTTCACGGTGGGTATCACCCTGAACATTTGCTTTTGAAAAATTACGGGATTTGGCAAAATAACAGGAAAACTAAAATACGCTTCTATGTTTTGGAAAATGGTTGTCAGTAACATAACATGTATGAGGGTAGTATTTATTGAGCTTAAACATGCTAAATTACAATACGGTCCTTTAAGAACATTTGTGCTTAGTTTTCTGCTCCGAATCTTAATCTCTATAATTGAGCATGACCTCTACCTCCTAAAATCTCCCTTGGAGCCACAAATGGGGTCATTTGGGGTCATCCATTCGTGACCCAACAACGCAGATTGCATCATCTGTCAGTTACACAGCAGCTGTTTCTATAGGCCACATGAAATAATGAGACGTGTGTCGGTGCTGTACTGATATGAGACCTGTAATCAGCTTGAGATACCAAGACCAGCAGTGGATCTGCAGGGGGAAAGTTCAGCTTCATGGTGCGCAGAAACAGCCGCGGTAAAATATATTCAGTTGGTTATCATCCACCCACAGTTATTGCATTTCATGATAAGTTTCCATATTAGTTCAACATTAAGCCACATTAGTTTTCTTTTGAGTATTCTCAATAAGAAAATGTGACACTGGAAGTTAAGGAGGGATTTTACAAAGAAATTGTGTGTATTTTGTCATGGAATAAAGGGTAGTAGAGGTGATTATAGTAATTATCTGAACTTCAGAAAAGCTTTTTTTTTTTTTTTAACATGAATGCTCATACTATTGTAATAACAATCATTATCCAGTTAAGTCTTGTCTACTCAACTAGACATCAGTAAAATATGTAATCTCGCCTTTTTAAAGGGTTCCTGCATTTTCATCTGGATTTTGCTTGTGGCTGAGTCTAAATGTTTATAAGATTGTGTTCAAACTTGACCTGCGTTTATTGAAGTGTTTGAACATGCAGTCTTTGGAGAGCACGCTTTGTTAAATTAATTAAAAAAAAAAAAAAAAAANAAAAAAAAAAAAAAAAAAACTTGTCTGTTGACACATAATTCACTAATTTGGAATACACGTACAGCCTATTTAACCTGAGGCATAGTGTAACCTTTTGCTTAAATATATGTTATGAATAAAGCTGAAAATATCCTTTACCATTTAGCTGTATCTACAGACACTTCAGTTTCGATTATATAACAGCAAGGAAGGGAGAATTTTAAAGCTTGTTTTCTGTTGTTTTGCGGTTAGAGAATGCAAATTGCCTTTGAATCTACTGCAGTGGAAATGCGGAGAGTTTTAGGCTCGCTCTGCATGCAGTGGGAAGACAATATGCTGAAAGATGCAGGAGAGACAGAGAAGTGAGCCATTTTACAGCCATCGGCCAGGCTTCCCAAGTCTTCCACTGCCTGGGAAGAGATTTGTAGAGATTAACATGCTAGCATTAGCTCTGATACAAGCTGAGGATTGAATTAATTAAAGACTTTGCTGTGCTGTGGTGCTTTCACATTGTGTAGAATTGAAATATCTCCCCACTGCCACCGATAAAGTTGGAATCCGTCCAAATCAGCCGGCGATGAATGCTCTATTTTTACCTACATTTTTTGTTTCAGTCAAGCTCATGGCTAATGTGGGAGATAAATGCTATCAAGTGTTTTGCTTTTTTTTTTTTTTTNTTTTTTTTTTTTTTTGGAGACTGTTAGGAAACTAGTTTACATATTTTGCCTGAAATACCCCCAAGGAGTCAGTTATGCTTTCGATTTTGTCCTCGTTTATGAAGAATACATTTCAATGGAAAGGCCTCATCGAATGCTAGAGAATAAATAAACTAAATCAGCAACGTATAATTTTAAATGCAGAAACATCAGATATTTCATGAATGTTACCATGCACAAATAAATGTGTGTGTGTGTGTGTCTTCTTGATCAGATCATGACTGAAGCGGCTTTTGATGTCATGGTGGTGGGCTCCTGCATGACAGACTTGGTGAGGTGAGTAAACTCAGCCACGCGCTTTCACTTAAGCAGCTTAGCTGAACTGAACGAAACAGGGTGTTTTGCCGCTCCCCGTGTTTTCAAATCAAATGTTTGTTTCTCCCAACTGTGGGGATTTGCCACACAGCAGCCCGGTTACATTTCATGCGAAGGCCCAGTACAAAATCTCTGGCTAAATCTGGATTTCAGGAAACTCCTCTGCTTCCTCAGGTGGGCCCAACAGGAAGCAGCACTTTGGGCAAACTTTCAGTGGCATTTTAGGATGTGCATTTCAAAATGTTTTACAGCAGAGTTTTTCTGTCTTGGGGTCAGGACCTTCTATTTCTATTGACAACAGAGTACAATATTGCAACCAAATTACTACTCAAATCCACCTTTCTACCTGACAGCTTCAGTTGTTCATGAGAATTTCAGGCCCTGAAAACAGGCCAGAGCAGTTTGAGAAACCTGGTTTATAGTATTTCAAAAAAGTGTAAAAAGCATTCTTGAGAGGTAGTTTAGCCATAATTGTCTTTGGCTTTGAACCTGTTTCCCTTTATTATTATTAACCACCACCACTCCACCACTATTTTCCTTTAGGGATTTTATTTTTACATGGAAAATATGTTGTATGGGCTGAAGGGTATTTCCGTCATGGCTTGAAATGGACCGTACAGTTCTGTCTGCACAAAAAAAANAAAAAAAAAAAAAAAAAAAAAAGAAGTGGTCTAAACTTAGATAATGTCACAAGATTTTCAGTCATAAAAGCCCAAAATGTTATAGTGACATCTATGGTCCTTCAGTGTTTGATCCAACAGCTTTTAGGCCATTAGATTAAAGGACCATACTACCCATTTTGCATGTTTGAGCCCAATATATTCAATTTTCATACGCATAAGGTTATTCACAATCATTTTCCCTAAGCATACTACTGGAATGGTGAATCAAAAAAAAAAAAAAAAAAAAAAAGTTTCCTACCTTCCAGACTGCCATTGGTTTCAGTTCACTCTGGTATGTTATTAAAATCAACTTGTTGATGCTTGAAACATCCTTGGGATAGGTAATCCATCATCGCAAGTAACACTTGTATTCTGGTTTTTTCAAAGTTTTGTAATTTTAGCATTTAAGCACAATAAAAAGTGTGGAGTGAGTGTATGTCTCCACCGGGGAATATAGTCCCAAAAGAAGACCTGCATTTATCAAAAAATTTAAACGACCATGACTTCATAATTTTGCGTAACTATTAGCAGACGAAACATTGACTTTTAAGGTGGGTATATCACTAGAATACTTGATTTTGAAAGATAAGAGATTTTGCAAAATATCAGGAAAGCTGAAATACGGTTTTATCCTTTTGGGAAATGACTGTCAGNGATTTTGCAAAATATCAGGAAAGCTGAAATACGGTTTTATCCTTTTGGGAAATGACTGTCAGTAACATTATGCCTCAGAAAATTAAATGTATTAGGCTCAAACATGCAAAATGGGTGGTATGATCCTTTGAAACATATTTACAGATGTCTGTAAGTGAAGCGCATGTAGTTTGTAAGAACTTCAATCATATGTTTCTGCACTAAGATGTCGAGGAATGACAATCTAATAGATGCATTTATTAAAAATATAAAATGCTCATCTTAGTGCAGATGTGGAGATTGATTTGTTACTTCAGGTTCTTACTACTCTCACATCAAACTTAAAGCTTTGCAGAGAACTACGCCAATGATGTAGTCAGTGACGGATGTTATCAAATGTGATAATTCCGTATTAAATCTGGCTCAGGTTTCAAATATTCAAAGTGCGCAGATCATCTAGTATAATTACTGCTTACTAAAATGTCAGTGTTGCATCATCCTGGTACGTGGTGAGATCTGTGAAGCCAAATAGGATCCTTTCCCACGAATCATTACTCATCAGCTCCAGCACAATGGGTTAGTTGAAAACAATTTGTCACCCACGTTTACCATAACCTTTTTAAGGAATGACACAATCTAATAGACGCATTGACTAAAAATATAAATATGCCCATATAAACTATAACATACATGCCTGTATGGGCTCCAGCTAACTAAATAAAATTTTTATTAAACTACCTTTTTTTTTTTCATGTAGCTTGTATTGTTTTTTTGGGGAGGAGTTTTTTTTTTTTAATGTGAAACTCTGGAAAAGTAAGCATCACCTGGGTGCCAGCAAATGGAGATCTGAGTAAACAACCACAATCTGTGCTGAAAGAAAAGTTTCATAGCATTCTTGCAATCACACACACACACACACACACACTCAAAATGTTCCATAAGTCCCCACTCATCAAAAACATATGCATTCTCCTACCAGATCTTTTTTGGTAAGTATTTATTTTGTTGCTCATTAGCAATTCAGTGAGTGACTTTGTCTTTGATGGGCAGGAGTTGTCAATTAAGACCCTAATAAGCTAACGGGAAATGGTCTGTTTTTGGATAGCGTGTGTGTGTGTGGGGGGGGGGGGGGGGGGGGGGGGGGGGGGGGGG